>MCFG01000043.1:135000-260000 GCA_002104895.1 Anaeromyces robustus | reverse complement strand
GAATAATATATTAAAATAATTTTATAGAATATAATTTTATATTAAATTTAATAGGAATAAATTAATTAAAAATTAAAAAATATGTTTTCATTTTATTTTTTTTACTTATTATTAATAAGATATTATGTATTGAGGAAATTTTATATATATTTAAAGTTATAAAAATTTACTAATATAGTTAATAATTAAAACAATTATTAAGAGATAATTAAAAAAAAAAAAAAAAAACGATTAACTATAATATTTCTTAAAATTGTTTTAATATATAATATTTATAATAAAAAAAAAAAAAAAGTAAAAAGTATAATTATTAATAAATTTTAAAAAAAAATTTTTTTTAATATAAAATAAAAATAATAATATAAAAAACGTTTTTTCATTATAAATATAATATATAAGATTTAGATTAATATAATATAATCAATTTTAATGGTAATATGAATATTAATATTATTAATATTATTCATATTTATTAATAATAAATGTATATATATTATATATTAAATAATAAATAATTATCTTTAATAATAATATATTATAATTAAAATGTTCTTTTTTTTTTTTTTTTATAAAACTAATTTTTTTCTTTTTTTATATATTTAATTTCTTTTTTGAAAATTTTTTCTTTTATTTTTTTTTTTAAAAAAATAAAAAAAAAATAATATATATATAAAATCTAGTTGTAAATAATTTATATATATAAGAAAAAAGATTAATTAATAAATAAATAAAAAAAATATTAAATTAAGACTTTTTTTTATAAGAATATATGAAAACATATTTAATCATATATTCCTATAAAAATCAATATAATTAAATATCTATTTAAGTTAAATTTTATAAAAATAAAAAATTACTTATATTTATTAATATAGTATGAAATAATTTTTTAAAAAAAAAAAAAAAAAGTAAAGTATAAGTTATATTATAAATCTATTTATATATTTATTTTATATAATATTTTTTTTTTAAAAAAAAAAAAAGAAAAAGAAAAAGAAATAATATTTATAATAGAATAAAATAAAATTGTAAATATTTCTAATTTTTTTAATATATAATTTAAGAAATAATTTATTCTTTTATTTATTCTATTGATAAAATAAAGGTTGAATTTCTATAACCTATAAATTCAACTTGTAATAATATAAAAATTATATACTACTTTAATATTTTTAAGAAATATATAATTATATAATTTTTATTGATAAATAATATATAATTCATTTCTATTTTCTTTTTTTTTTTTTTTATTATAATATAATAATATAATAAGATATAGCTTAATCTGATATAAATTTGTAAACTAATAAATTTATTTATATAATTCTTATAAATATAATAAATCATTTATTATTAAAATTTATATTTAAATTTATTATTAATGTAAATATAAATATAAATATAAATTATAAATATATAATGTTTATATAAACTAAATTAATAGAAATGTCTGACGAAAAACCAAGAATTACTTCATTCGCTTTCTCAAAGGAAATTTTTGGCGATAGTGCTTTTTCTTCTTTTTTATTTGATAATAAAGATATAATGAATCTCGATTTAGACAAGAGATCTGATACTAGTAAGTTATTTAAATATAATAAAGTATTAAATTATATAATGAATAGGATTTAATATTAATAAAAATAAATAAATAAATAATAATAAATAAATAAATAAATAAATAAATAAATAAATGAATAAATAATATTAAAAATTGTATTTATTTTTTATAGGATCTCCAAAACTTAATGCTAAACCAAGTCAAACACAAAATCCAGTTCAGTATCAACATCCAAATTCAGGAAAACCAGCAACTATTGATGTTAATTATCCAAAAGACACTAAGGGTTACCCATTATCTGCAACAATTTATAATACTGATACTAGTTATAAAAACATGGGTAGTAGTACATTGCCTCCAGCATATAAAAGTTATAATACTAAATATGGAATGACTACAAGTAGTTATCATCTTAGTTCTCCAGTTAGTGCTCCAGTTGAAAATTATTCATCTTACAAGCAACCAGTCAATGATCACAGTGAAACAACTAACTATTATAACATTATTAATGCTATAAAGAGAGAAAATATTAATAATATTAACAATACTAGCAAGTCTTTACATAGTGCTAATAGTAGTTACTCATCTACTACTCCTCCACTTTCACCACTTCCAGTTAATGTTAACAATCAAAAGTTTTATAAAGGAGCAAATCAACAAAGTTATTCTGCTGTTGATTTAAGTAGAGCAGATCCTTATTATGATGAGCTTAAAGGCTCAAAAAGTGTAAAAGAATATCCTATGAATGGACCTTCATATAATAAACCAAGATCTAAATCCATTCATAATATTAGTACAAATATTCAAGCTCAAGCTCCAACACAAAATAATACTCCTTATGAAGAAGACTCATTTGATTATTTAAACGATAGTATAACTGACTATAGTTTTACACAAAAAGATTATGAAGGTTCCGTAACGACTAATGGTTCAGAAAAGGATAAGAAAGGTCATGGTCGTAGCCATAGTCTTTCTAAATCATTAAAACGTGCTGTTAGTAGAAGTTCAAAGAAATCTAAGAAGGGACATCGTAAAAACCATTCTATTTCTGATAAGAGTCTTAAAAGTTTTAATGATAGTATAATTAATTCAGATTCATTAAAACAATCTGAAAATGGAAATCCATATCAAGAATTTAATGAAGCATCTTTAGTATTTAAACCTGCTAGTGGTGCTATTGCAAGTTATGGTGAAATAGCTAATAACGACACCAGTTTTGATTTTGATAGTATGATTTCTTCTGATCAAACTAGAAAAATTAGTTTAACTCCAAATCGTATGAATGAAATTCAAAAACATAATAGTCCATTAAACCGTTTGAAACCAAAGAACCATGAACGTGAAAACCTTGTTCCAATGACAGTTATTAATAATACATTAGGTAGAGGTAATAAATACAATATGGATGATTTTGATTATGATTCAGATGATTCAATTGATCGTCTTCTTAATGAAGGAAAACCAAAAAAGAAGCAAGAAACTCTTTGGGAATTCTTAAAGAATTCTGATCCAGATGATTTTATTGGAAATGGTAAAGCAAAACAAGTTGGTAAAAAAGTACCACAACCAGTTAAAACAAATTCTACTAATGGTGGTCAAGTTAAATATATTCCAATTAAAATACAATATTCTCCATTTGGTAATGAAGAGAACAATAATGATAATGATAATAATAATAATAATAATAATAATAATAATAATAATAATAATAATAATAATGCTCAAAATAATTATCAAAATAATAATAATCAAAATCTTAATAACATGCAACCTCAAAATGTTCCATTCAAAAAACCAATTAATGAACGCGCTTCTCAAATTAATGCAGGTCTTCCATTACAACAAAGATCAACAAGTAAGAATATTAAACTTCAAGGTGTACCAACACCACCACCACATTATAGATCATCACAAAACCAATCAACTCTTTCTCCATCAAATATTCAACCTCAATCAGGTATGAAATTAGCTCAAACTATTTCAATACTTGCTAAAACTCCAGAATTATCTCCAGCAGATGAAGAACCACAAACACCAGCAACACCTGTAGCTCCTCAAGTTCAATATAGAACTTTAGAAAAACCAAAACCAAAGATGGTATCTGTAGGAACACAATGGTATATTAGTGATGCTTCACTTATGAGAAAAAAGAAAGTTTTATTCAGACCTGTTGATAGAAGAAATCCAATTGCAAAATATATGTTTAATCATGCATTCGTTGAAATTATTTACGTTACTAATGAAAGTTTCAAAAAGAGACGTAATACATTTAATGCTGTACCTAAAGATTTCTTAGCAAGAAACTTTTATTATTATTCTAGAAATCCTTCAGCAATTCCAACAATGCCAAAAATAGATGTTGGTGTAGATCCAATTGAAGAATTTGAAGAGTGGTCTTATCCAGAAAGAGATGCTAATCCAATTGCTAAATATATGTATCTTGTTAAAGAAGGTGATTATCCATGGAGAGATAGTAACCCAATTGCTAAATATATTTTCAATGGTTATGAAAAGAAGGATTCATCTTCTAATGTTATTATAAATTGTGGTGAAGTTAATGTATTAAATAAAGAAAATGATATTGCTGATAAAGAAATAGAAATTATAAATGATGTTTTAGTTGAAACTACTTCATGTGATAGTGAAAAAGAAATTGAAGAAAATGAAATAGATAATACTGTTGAAGTTATTAAGGCTTATGGTGATGAATCAGATTCTCTTAATAATGAAGATATAACTGAAATTAATGATGATATAACATTAACTAATAATATTAAGAAACAAGAAATTGAAAAAGAACTTCATACTCTTTACACACAAAAGGAAAAGGATGAAATTGTTAATAAATTATTTAATAAGATTATTTTCTATCTCGAAGATAAGGAAGAAAAACAAAAGGAAAATAATAAGACTCAAGAATTTGCTAAATTAATGTTTGATGAAAATACAAAATTACGTAAAGAACTTTCTAAGATAAGATCTGAATTAAGCGCTGAACGTGTTTTACGTGAAAGAGCTGAAGAAGAATTAGATCGTTATCAATCATTAATGCAATCTACTTTATTAAAATAGATTAAGAAAGTGAAAGGTAAAAAAAAAAAAAATAGAAATAGAAAAACAAACCAAACTATAAGTAAATTAAAAATATATTATAAAATATATTTTTTTTTTTTAAAAAAACAAAAAAAAAAAAAATTAAAAAAATTAAAAATTATAATTTATAATTTATATCTTATTATATTTATCATTATGTTTATAATATTTATCAAATAAAAATAAAAAAAAAAAAGCACTATATTTTATAAAAACGAAAAAACAAAAAAAAAAAAAAAAAAAAAAAAAAAACAATCAAACAAACCAACCAACCAACAAATAAATAAAAAAATTAAAATTAAAAAATCAAAAAGAAAAGAAAAAATTATATAAATAAAACAGAAAATTAAATATAATAAAACAAAAATAATAATTTCTTTAGAATAATAAAAAAAAAAATAGAAAAACAAAAAATTTTTATTTTTACATTTATAAATTTCATAAATATGAAGAATTATAAATGAAAAAAATTTTTTTATAAAATATAAATAAATCCAACAATAATTATTATTATTAAATTATAATTAAAATAGATTTATATAATAAATAAAAATAAACTATAAATTTATAAGGAATATTATATATTTTATTTTTATAAGTATAATAATATTTATATATGTTTTTATATATTTTAAAAATATTATATATATTATTACTTATAATTAATAAATAATAATAAAAACAAAAATAAAATATATTAATTTTTGAAAATTAATATAAGTATTGTAGAAAAATGAAAAAAAAAAAAAAAAAAAAAACAAAAAAAAAAAACAAAAAAAACAAAAACAAAAACAAAAAATGAAAAAGAAAAAAAAAATTAATTGAAAAGGAAACAAAAGTAAGAAAAAGGAAAAAAAGGAAAAGTTAAAGAATTGTACATAATATAAAAATGTAAAACAATCAATTTAAATACCAAATTTACTATTTTCATATATTGCAATTTTTTTTTTATTAATTACTTTCTTTTTTTCTTTAGTTTTTTTTTCTATATATATATAATAATTTTTTTTTATAATTTTTTTTATTACTTTTTTTATGTTTATCATTTATTTTTAATTTTATATATTATAAAATCATATATAATATATAAAATAAGTTTAATAAATCCTAAATAATAATTAAAGATTAAAAAAAAATTTTTTTAAAAATATATTTAGAATAAAATAAATAGAATATTATTTCTTTTCTTTTCTTTTTTTCTTTTCTTTTTTTTTTTTTTTAATATTTATATATTTATTTTATTAGACTTTATTTTTTCTTTTAAAATGAAGAAAAAGACAAGAATATTTTAAAAAAAAAAGGAAAAAAAAAAAGAAAGAAATAGTACTTAATTATTAATAGTAATTATTGATGGTAAATTATAATTATTATAACCATGATATTAAGTAATAATTTTATAATAATTATAATTTTAAAGCTTTTAAAAATAAACTTAGAATTAAAATAAAAATAAAATAAAATAAAAAAAAAAATGAAATATACACTAAAATAAAAAAAAATATATAAATAGCTTAAAAAAAGCTATTTATTTATATATAGAAGTTTTTTTTTATTATTAATTAATAATAATAAAAAAAAAAAAAAAATATCGAAATTAACAATTAAAACAAAAATAGCGATATATTAAATATTCATATATTATTAATATATATATATATATAAATAAACTATTCTTATTAAAATAAAAAAAAAAAAAAAAAAAAGTGCTTATAATAAAAAGAATTTTATTTATGTGTTAAATATTTATAATCATAAAGATTTTATTTAAAGAAAAAAGCAAAAAACTATAGATAAACGAAGTTTGAAAAGATATGTTTTTTTTATTAAAGTCTAATAAATTTTGAAATAATATAAGATTTTTTTTTTTTTTTTTTTTTTAGTTTAAATAGATTATTATTTGGTTAAAAAATAGGTCAAACTAGCTTATTACTCTAACATGATAATACTTTCTGTTGTCGAACGAAAACCCTATCTTCTTATCTTCTTCGATAAATATAAAATTGAACATATCAAGAATGTCAAAGTTGATTATTCAATAGGACTAATACAATTATTAACTCTTGGTTATATAATATAAAATTATCTTTCTTAAATTACTTAATTGTATAATACAATATTTTATTGACTTTTTTATTATAATAACTACGTACTCCCTTTTCTTTTTTTTTTATTTTTTTTTTTTTTTTTGGGATCTATGTTTAGAACCCAAAATATTTTTACTCTTTTTAGACTGTTAAAATGAAAAGAAAATTAACATAATTTTCTTTTTTTTTTTTATTAATTTCTTATTTTTCTACCAATAATTTTCTTGTTTCATATATTTTTTATTTTTGTTTTTTGTTTTTGTTTTTTTTTTTCTTCTTTGATATTACTTTTATGTTATATATTTTAATTTCTATGTAACATTCTAAACATTAAATTCAATAAAATAATATTATAACATTAATGTTAAAAAAAAAAAAAAATAAAAAAAATTTTTTTCATTAATTTTTATGTAATAATATATGTGTATTTATCATAAATTAATTAAGATACACGTGAAATACGCAGCATAAGTATATGATTTATTATTTGCTGATTAAAAAAAAAAAAAAAAAAATAAAATGGATAATATTTAAAATTTTTAAATAGAAATTATATATATATTTTTTAATTGTATATATTATATTTTTTTTTTTTATAAAAGTTATAGAATTTTTATTTTTTAATTTTATTATTTTTAATTTTTATTTTTTTACTTTTATTTTTCAATATTTATAAATATATATAATATAATATATAATAAAATTCAAATACATTACTAATAAAAAATAAAAATTAATAATAATAACATGGCTGAGGTATCGAATAAGGATTCATTTGTATTAGATGCTAATACTTTTGCAAAATTACATCCAAAAGAATTTTATAGGAAATTTTTAACAAATAATATAAGACCTGATGGAAGATTATTAAAAAAATTTAGAAAAACCTCAATAAATTTAAGTAAGTTTTTTTTTATTTTTAATAATAATAATAATAAGAAAATGTATTTATATATTATAAAAAATTCTATCAATATTTAATGAGTTATTATCACTTTAAATAATAACCTATTAAATATTTCATTATATGATAATCATATTTTTTTTTATTATATTTAATTTATATCTATAAAAATTGAAATTATAAAGAATACTTGTTTATTTTTATTTTATTATTTTTTTTTATTTCGTTAATTTTAAAATTTTTAACAAAATTTAATAGATTCAATTAAAAGTGCTGAAGGTTCTTGTGTATTAAAAATGGGAAAAACTTCAGTTGTTTGTGGTATAAAGGCTGAAGTAGCTGAACCGAGAGTTGATGATCCAAGAAAAGGATATATAGGTAAAATATATATATAATGAAATTTTGAAATATACAAAAATAATATTAATTTATAAAAATATATATATATATTTTTATTATATAATTTAAATACTATTATAATTTAAAATATAATATTCTTTATATAAAAAAAATGTCATTTTTTAATAAAAAAATCAAATTTCAATTCTGTGTTATTCAAAAATAAAATATATATATATATTATTAGTTCCAAATGTTGAATTATCACCAATTTGTTCTTCTTTATTTAAACCAGGACCACCAGGAGAATTAGCACAATCTATTAGTGAAAGAATTGATAAATTATTTAAGCAGTAATATATAATAAATTTATTAAAATTTTATTAATATATAATAATAATAATATATAGACGTATACATTACACATTTTTATATATACATTTTAATTTTTATAAATTATTATATTAGATGTAAAATTATTGATTTAGATAAATTATGTATATCAGAAAAAAATGCTGTTTGGGTTTTATATGTTGATGTTATATGCATATCTTATGATGGAAATATTTTTGATGCTGCTCTTTTCTCAATTATATCTGCATTAAAGAATTGTAATTATTTAAAAATTAATATTATAAAAATTAATTATTAATTATTAATTATTATTATTATTATTATTATTATGTTTATGTATTAATATAATAATATTAATAACAAAAATTACTTACAGTCAATAAAAAAAAATTATTATAGAAATAAGTTATTTTTAATAAAATAATAATAATAATAATAATTAATAATTAATAATAATAATAATAATAAAATAATAATAATAATAATAATAATAATAATAATAATAATAATAATAATAATAATAATAATAATAATAATAATAATAATAATAATACTAATAATACTAATAATAATATTAATTATGATAATAATTTAATATTTATAATTAATATACATTATATAAATAAATAAAGTAAAACTTCCAGAAGTTACTTTTATTGAGGAAGAAGGAAAAGTTGAAGCTTCTGAAGAAAAAACTATCTCTTTAGAATTATTATCTACTCCACTATCTGCAACTTATGTTGTTTTTGATAAGTACGTTTTAAAATAAATTTTGAAATAATCATTAATATATATTTATATATTCAATTTATTATTATTATTTTTATTATTTTTTATTAATAATTATAATAATTATTAATTTATATATATAATTTTATAAATAATTTAAATTGTAATAAATATTTTAATTAAATATATATATAATTAGAAAATATATTTTAGCTGATCCAAATGAAGAAGAAGAAAATCTTTCAAGTACTTCTCTTACTTTTATATATAATGAACAACATAAATTATGTGGTATATCTAAACTTGGAGGTATACCACTTTCAAAAGAACTAATACAAGATTGTACGGAAAGTGCTATAGAGCGTACTGATAATTTAAGACAATTATTAGATTCGACAATGAAAAATCTTTAAATATATAGATAAAAATTTTTATAATATTATTATTATTTTAGATTGTTTAAATATATATATATAAATATAAATATAATACTAATAATAAAACATATATTAATTAAAGAATCCAATATCTTTTAGTTATAAATAATAATTTTAATCATTATTAAGATAGGATAATCTTAAATATATTATATATATATATTTTATTTAATTTTTTATATTTAACATAATTAATTTATTATTTATTGATCATTTCTATTAATATTTAAATAAATAAAAAAAAAAAAAAAATATTTAAAAAAAAAAAAAAAAAAAAAAAAAAAAAAAAAAAGATAATTAAATTAAATAATTATAGATAATATAAAGAAAAAAAATTTTTTTTATTTTAAATAATTTATTTTATTTATTATTTATTTTTTTTTATATGTGCATATTTCATATTATAATTTATATTAATATACATATTATTGATTTGATATTAATTATAAATATTTTTTTTTTTTTTACAATTATTATTCTTTATTTTTTTTTTTTATTATTATTTTTTTACTTTTAATTTTTATTATTGGTTTTTCTTTCTTTTTTTTTTTTTTTTTTTTTTTTTTATATATATATATATATATTTTTAAGTTTATAATCTATTTTGATAATTGCTGATATTTTTTTTTTGTCTTTTTTATTAAATATATTGTTTTTTTTTTTTATTTTTTCCCTTTATATAACTTCAATCATTTTTATCATTATTATATAATTTAGGCTAATTGTAATATATTAATGTATAAATAGAATTAAAAAAAAAAAAATTTTTTTTAGTAAACCAAAAATATTTTATAGTATTAAAATAATTAAAAAATATATATATTATTTATATAAATTTGAATATATTTTTATTATTATTATACCTTTGTTTTCAGCATCTTCATCTTCTGGCTCTATAATATTTATAATATTTATAATTGATATTTATTATTATTAATAAAGTTTATTATTAATATTTAAAAAATATTTTAATTTTAATAATAAAATCTTAATTATATTTAATTAAATTAATTATTTAATTTATTTTACTTTTTTCATCAGCGTTTTCAAGTTCTGGCATATCTTTTATTATTATTTTATTTTATTTTATTTTATTTTATTTATTTATTAATTATTTATTTATGAGTTTTATTTTCTATTATTATATTATTTTTTTTTATAATTTAAAAGTTACTTACCTTCATCACTACTAGTATCATCATCAGAGTCAGGCATCTAAAATATTGAAAAATAATTTTTTATAATACATGAAAGAGTTATTTTAGTATTTATAATATATGTAAAAAAGAAAAAAAAAATAAAAATAAAAATAAGAATAATCTATTATATGGTATTTTAGATATATATAATTTTATTTTGGCAATACTTACATCATCCATGTTACCTAAGTCTCCCATACCTGGCATACCTCCCATACCGGTGAACTGTTATATTAATGATGATTAATTATTTTATTTAATAATTTATTTTTCATATAATTTTATTTTGTTTATAATAATAGTAAAAATTATTAAAAAAAAGTTAATTAATATTTTATCAATAATAATATCAATTATTTAATTAAGATATTTAAAGCATAACATATAATAAAAATAATAATAATAAATGATATATAAATATAGAATAATAAAACATATATTTTTAATAAATTTTCATATTTCATATTATTATTTTTTTCTTACTTGAGAGAAGTCAAGACCTTCCATTGGGTTTGGAACATCATCATCATCATCCTCATCCTTCCATCTACCAAAATCGGTCTTTAAGTAGTGAACTTTACCCTTATCTTCTAATAATCTTGGCCAGTATTCCTTACCCTTTTCTTCCTTAATAAGAACAAAGAAGGCATTTCTTGGAGTAATGCTTTGTTTAGAAGCCTTAATAATTTATTTATTTTTTTTTTGTTATATATTGATAATTATTTATTTGTTGTTTTGATATTATAATTTATCAACCATTTTACAAAATATTTATATATAATTTTTAATGAAAAAAAAAAAATTAGTTATCTTATTTAAAAATTAATATTATTAAACAATCCTGATATTATATATATTTTTCCTGAATATTTATTCTTATTTTTTATTTTTTCATTTTTCACTCCATAAAATAAATTTCGAAACATTAAATATATATATATATATATAATAGAAGTGAATTATTACTTCTGGATCAATTTTACTGTAGAATTTTAATTCAACTTCATAATCCTTTCCAAGAGAACGACCTTGGAAATATAATTTATCGGAAGTTAAGTTAACAGTTGGATTTTCAATATCCATAAGATCAATAGTGATGAAAATTTCATCAGTACGTTGAGCCCAGAGAACAGTTGGAGCAAGCATTTTCTTTTCCTATTATTTTTTAATTTTTATTAAAAGTGTATAAAAAAAAAAATTTATACAGTTAAAACCATTGATTCTTTTTTAAATAATATAATAAAATATACTAGTACAAATATATATATATTTTTATTAATTAAAAACTATTTAATTTTACTTTATAACAAATGTTATTAAAATATAATAATAAATGAAATACAAAAAAAAAAAAAAAAAAAAAAAAAAATAATTATGATTATATATATATAAATTATAATTTTTTTTTTTTTTTTTTATTATTGGAATAATTATTTGAATTTGTATGTATGTATTATTTTAATATATATATTACCATTTCTATTTTATTCCATTACATTCATTATATTGTGTTAATATTATAAAATAATTAATATATTATATATAATATATTAATTATATATATAAATTTAAATTGAAGTAAACTAAATAATAAAAGAGGAAAATCAAATGCTAAATATTTCCACAGAAATTTATTTTTAATCAATCAATAAATAAATAAATAAATAAATAAATAAATAAATAAATAAATAAATAAATAAATAAATAAAATTTAATTAAATATACAAAAAATTTAAAATTGACTCTATACAATTTTCATTCTTACAACAAAAAAAAAATAATAATAATATAAAATTCTTTAATTTAAACAAAAATTTTTGAAAATGTTGAAAAGTTTTTTGCTTTTTTTTTTTTTTTTTTTATCTATATATAAGTATATTAATAAAAAAGTTATAATATATAATAGAAGTAGAAATGGCATAACTTTTTTATTATATTATTTTTTGATTGTTTATTTAATGATCCATAAAATATAAACTATTCGTTGATTTGATTTGAATTTTTAATTTAAATTTCAATTATTATTATAATACATAATATATACATAATATAATAAAATATAATACATTTTACAATATTACATTACATTTTATCAAAAATGAATAAAAATTATATACAATAATTTACATAAAAAAAAAAAAAATTATTTTTATGGATATTATTTCATTACTGGACTTACAGAATTAGAAAAAGTTTAAATATAAAAAATAAGTATTGAAAATTAATAAATTTTATTATGATTTTATTATATTTATTTTATTTTATTTTATTTTTATTATTATTTTATTATTTATAATTTATTTTTATTATTTTTTTTTTTATTTATATTATTTATATATTGTTTTATTATTGTTATTATTTTTATTTATATATCATTATCATTTTCTTTCTTTTTTTTATTATTAAATATTTTTTAACATTTATATTAAAAGATATTTTTACAATAAAAGGATAATATTATTTAATTATTTTTTAATTTGAAAGTGTATTTTTTTTTTTTTTTAATAAATTACCTATAAATAAACAAATTGTTTTCATTATTATTATAATTCTTATTATACTTTCAATTATTAATTAAATGAGGGTTTATATATAGAAATTTGTTAATAAACTTATTTAATACAATCTAACAAATGATGAATAAAAAATTTTTTTTATTTTTGTTATATATATATATATAATTTATTTTCCCTTTTTGCTTTCTTCCTCATTTATTTTAGTTGCATTGCATTGACAGTTTTCATCATGATCATGATGATGTTCTTTAGTTGCATTACATTGACAATTTTCATCATGATGATGTGATTTTATATTTTCTATTCCATTATTATTAAAGAAATAAAACATAATTCTTGTAATTCTACGTCCATATTGTGATTTTTTCAATGGTTTTGCTATAAATTGCAAAATTAATAAAGATGTAATAATATAAGCAATAAGTGAAATATACCATGGATTAGATAAAATAAAGAACCAACCAAGTAATACTAAAAATACAAAGGTACCATAAACAATACGACGTAAAGCAAATTCCTGAGCCCAAAATGGAGAATTTTCTTTTTTATATCTTGAGGGTTTATTTCCACAAGATTTACCACGTCTACTTTTATACATTTTCATAGCATATACACCAGAAGGTCTCATACGATAAGATTCTACTTTTGATTTTAATTTATCTGGTAAATCTTTAATTGATGGACATTTTATACCTATACCATTATCATTAAACCATATATGTTCTTCAGCATTTGGACATAAAATTGGTATTGCATGAGCTGCAAAAGTTATATCTGCAGCTGTCATTGTTTTTCCTAAAAGAAATTCACCATCACTTTTACTTAATAAATCGTCAGCATATTTAAATGCTTCTTCTACTTTATCCCAAGCTTCTTCTTGAATTTTTTTATTTTTTACTCCAAAAATATTTTTCAAATTCATTCTTGTTATTGGCCATATTAAACGATAAAGAGTACGCCAAGTATCTAAATGAATACTTTTAAATATAATATCTTCACATAACTGATTTGAGGGTAATACCATATCATAGAAAATTTTTTGTGCTGCAGGTGCTAAATTTTCATCAAAATACTTTTCATGAGTTAAAGCTTCTGGATTACTATAAATTCTTAATTTTGAACCTAATGCACGTGAGTATAAGAAAGTAAATATTTCTGTTGAACCATTTTTATATACCTATAAATAAAATTTTAAAAAAACAAATAACGTCATAGGTTTATAAATAAATAATATTTTGTTACAGTATTTATATTCATTTATTCAATATATATTTAATATAATATACAAGTAATAGTTATATATGTATTTTAAATATTTTTTTAATTGTACCTGATTATCAAATTCTAATATTGGAACGTTTGTAACTTGAGGAGTTGGTGGTGGTTCTGAATATTCATCAATGATATACCATACATGTAAAATATATGGATAACCATATTCAATATATTTAGTTGAGTATAAATCCATAGCCCATCTTACCTTTTCTATTATTATTATTAGTATTATTATCATTTCAATAAATTACAATGTATATAAATTCATATTATATACTTAATATATATTATAAGGATTTTTTTTTTTTTTTTTTTTCTTTTAATATATTACCACATGAAGTATCCCATGGAACAGTAATTAATTTTCCAACAGTTTCTGAATTTGAATTTTTAATATAAGATAAAGGTGTTTCCTCATCTTCTTCATTTGATGAATAATCATCTATTTTATTCCATTTATCATAATTAATTGCCATTTTGAATTTTTATTCTATTTGTTATTATTGTTATTGTTTATTTTTTTATTAAATAAAATAATAATAATGAACAATATTTATTATAAATAATGTTAATACAAGTATCAAAGAATAACTATTAATTATGTATTTATATATATATATATATTATTTCCTTCTATTTTTTACCTTCAAAAAAAAATAATAAAAGGAAATAAGAGAAAAAAAAATAAAATAAATTATAATAATAGCTAAGGGTTACAATATAACTAAATAAATATGGTAAATATTAAAAATAAACTTTAAAAAACAAATTATAATTTATTATTTTTACTTTAGTTTTTTATATTATTTAATTTATGTAAGAATTTATGTCAATATTTACATATTAACACGTGTTACTAATATCAATAATCATATGATTTTATCATATTATTTCAATTAATATTAAATTTATATAAAGTTTAAATATTAATCTAATAAATTACTAACAATAATATAAATAATTTAATAAATGTATAATTATCTATTCTTTTAATACTATTAATACATTAAAAAAAAAAGTATATAATATTCTACTCAGTATAGTAAAGACTTTACTTGTTTTGAATTTAGTGAAATCTCAAATAATTTTATATATAATATTTTAGTTGAAAGAAAGAAATTATAATAAGCATAAATTATATATATATTATTGAAATTTTAATATATAATTAAAATTTAAAAGTTATTTTGAATTATTTAAAAATTTATTCTTTTTTTTTATATTAATTTATTCATTATAAATTATTTATGTGATACACAATTAATTTTTATTATAACTATTATTATTATTATGATATATCATGTATTCAATAATTGAAAATTTATAAATTTTTTTTGTTTTTTTAAAAAATAAATAAATAATTTGTTATATTTATTTATTTCTATTAAAATAGTGTTTATTTTGTTTTTTTATTGCAAATAAATAATGTTATTCCACTCAGTATAGTAAGTACTTGATTTATTTGGAATTTAGTGAAGTACTGAAATAATTTCATATATTATTTATAATATGAAAAAAATTTTTTTTAGTATATATAAAAAAATATAGAAAAAATAATATAAATAAATAAATAAATAAATAAATAAATAAATAAATAAAATGAATAATAATATCATTAATTTACCATAGTATCGTTGAAGGTCCAGTAATTATTAATTGCTAAATTTAAAATGGATAATATAAAAATAAAATATGAAATAGAATTTACATTATTTGCTCCAAATATTATAATACCTAATGCAATTGTTACAAAACCGGCAGCAATAACAACAAAAATATTGAATTTGTTAGCCAAAAATATTGATAATAGATATAACACAATAATACATTTTTCAAGTATTGAAAGGTTTTTTTGAATATTAATATCGATATTTTTTAAAATTTTTGGTTGTTCAAAGAGCAATATTTTATTAATTTCTGAACTTTGAATAAGTAATGATTCAGATAAAAGTAATAACAATCCACTTAAAACGCATAATAATTTAAAATAAAAAGAAATATTAAATAATTGTTTAAATAAAAATAATTGAATTATATCAATTCCTATTAAGCAAATTACACCAAATTTAATTGTATTTTTGTGAAACGTTGCTATAGATCCTCCCAATAACCCAATTAAATTTATTAATAAGAATACTTTTATTAATGAATTGTTGTTATTTTTGTCATAATAGTTAATGTGTTCATTCCATTTTAAAATAATTGAAATTGAATCTTCTATATATGGAAT
Source organism: Anaeromyces robustus (assembly GCA_002104895.1). Classification (NCBI taxonomy): domain Eukaryota; kingdom Fungi; phylum Neocallimastigomycota; class Neocallimastigomycetes; order Neocallimastigales; family Neocallimastigaceae; genus Anaeromyces; species Anaeromyces robustus. The sequence goes on along the minus strand of MCFG01000043.1, from coordinate 243,279 downwards.
AATAAGTAATATTCTACCTAAAAATATATTAAATAAATAAAACAAGTTTAATGTATTATACATTATTATTTATATATATATTATTATTACTATTATTTATTATATTACCCCAAAGTGGGAAATATGAAACTGTATTATTATCGACAATATAATATTCGAAATAATTAAATATTTCTTTTATAGAATTTGATGGACTTCTATCTTTGTTTTTATCCATGTTTTTAATAAGATTATTCTTATTTTTATTTTTATCTACTTAAAGAATTTTTTTAAAAAAATATTTATATATTAAAATTTATTAAGAAATTTCAATAATTAATTTATAATTTATTTTAAATCAATTATAAATATTATATAATATATAATTTAATTAAATTTAATAAAAATTATTTATAATTGATTTATATTATAATTATATATTCACTCTGTTTGAAAAAAAATATATATATATAAATTAATAGGAAAAAACAATAAAAATGATATGAAATAATAAATAAATAAATAAATAAATAAATAAATAAATAAATAAAAAAATAAATAAATAAAAAAATAAATAAATTAATAAATAAATAAATAAATAAATAAATAAATAAATAAATAAATAAATAAATAAATAGATAAATAAATAAGCTCTTAAAATGAAAAAATAAAAATGAAAACTAAAATTTTTAGAAATATTAAATAATTATTACTTATTTATTTATATATATATATATATTTATTATTATTTTATTTTATTATGCCTTTTATAAAATTAAAAAGGAAAAAAAAAATAATTTTTATTACAATGATAAAAACAATATACAATTCTATAGATCTAATAAAAAAAAATGAAGAATATATTATATATTTTAAATATAAGTATGGAATGAAAATAGATAAATATTATAAATAAAATAAATAGTAATAAAGCAAAGAAGAAGAAAAAAAAGAAAAAAGTAAAAGTAAAAGAAAAATATATAAAAAATTACGAGTGTAAATTAAATATTAACTATTATGTAATTATAAACTAATTTAAAATGTTTATATTAACATATATTTTATATTTTATATTAATATAAATATTATTATCTTTTATTATCTTAAAATTAATTGTTTTAAGATTAATTATTATTTCTTCCCAATGATTCATCTATAGTCAAATTATTTGTATTATTATCTACATTGGAAGAAGAACTATTGGTTGGTATATTTTGATTACTATTATTATTAGTGTTAGTATTTGAATTAGAAGTCGAATTCAATATATTGTCTGGTAAATTGTTTGGTATAATATTAGACATATTACTAGGCATATTATTTGGCATATTATTTGACATATTATTTGGCATATTATTTGGCATATTATTTGGCATCATGTTTGACATATTTGGTATGTTTGGCATGTTTGGCATATTTGGCATATTTGGCATATTTGGCATGTTTGCCATATTTGCCATACTTGTCATATTTGACATACTTGGCATATTAGGCATATTTGACATATTTGATAAATTGGGTAAATTTGGAATACTACTATTATCATTATTTTTTGATTGCAAAATACTATTCATTAGCATCATAACTTGTTGTTGATCAGGTGTAGGATTAGGTAACATTGGCATATTTAATGACGAGGTTGGTGTCATAATTGAATTATTTAAGTTAGAATTAAGATTATTAGATAATTCTGATAATGCCATTAATGGATCATTTCCTGAAGAGCTAGATAATAACACTGAATTCATTTGTGAATTACCTTCTAAACTACTATTTAATGATTTCATAGTAAACTTTTTTAAATATAATATATATATTTATTTCTATTAGCTTTATATATTTTTTATTTCATTTTTAGTACTTATTTATCTTTTTCTTTATTATTATTATTATTATTATTTTTTTATTTAATATATTTATTCATATCATTAAATATATTAAATAATATATAGATATATAAATTTTTTTTTTTATTATCTTACCTTTTTGTGATACTCTTCTTCTTCTTCAATTAATTCTTCTTGATATTTTAATATACGTTTTAATTCTTCAATTAACTGATGTCTTTTTGAAACATTATTTTCAATTAGTTTATTTTTCTTTTCCTCTAATTGTTCTATTTATTATTTATTATTTAATAATAACAATAATATAAGTATTATTTATATTATATTTTATAATTTTATAAATAAATACACAAAGTATATCATAGATAAATATACCTTTCGCTTTTATATTTTCTTTATTTGTCATATCTTTTGATAATAATTGTGTAATTTCTGATTCAATTATATTTTTATCAATTTGAAATTTTTCAACTTGAATTAAACGTTCTTGAAGTTCTGAATACTTATTTAAATAAAATGTTTAATTAATAAATAAGAGATAGTTTTTAATATAGTTTTAGTTTTTTCCATTATATATTTTTTATTTTTATTATATATTTAAATATATATAATAATTACTTTTTTAGGTAATCTTGAACTTGAAATAGTTACTGATCCTTTATAATAAATAGTATTTAAAGATTATTATATTATTAGATTGATAAGGTATGTTAATTGGAATCAATTATAAAATAGAGATATGTGAATTATATATATTATATACAGAATTAAAAAAATATTACTTTTGCTTTTAATAATTGTATGTATATTTGCTAAAACATGTTTTGGAAATACTTGTCTTTCTTCCCAAATGGATAATAAACGCAATATTTTCCTTTGAATAGTTGAATTTCCGTGTCTATACATAAAAAAAAATTTATTTTAATATTATATCTCTAATATTATATTATTTATCTTTTTTTTTTTTTTTATTTGAATAATTATGAAAATTTTGTTTTTATATTTATAAGTGTTATACCTATAAACAAGACTTATTGCATCTGGTAGTATTGGTATAAAATCTTTGATATATTCATCATATTTTTTTCGAGAAATTTGACATACTGCAAAATTATAAAATATTAATTTATTTATTACTCTTTATATATATATGTATATATATTTAAATTTTTAAATTAAATGTTTTATATATGTATAAAATAACAGATTCTTACTATCTAATAATATATACAGTATTATTTTTTTTTCATAAAAAAGATTAATTATTAATAAATTTTTATAAATTTTACGATAAAAATTATACATTTATTATTATTATTGCTATTATTATTATCATATAATAATATTACCATTGCATAAATTAAGTAATGCCATTTTCTTTGATATATTTGCTTTTTGTACTTCTTCCCACCATAATTTAACAATTTCTGAATGATTTTCTTTACATGACAGTAGCCCTATAAAATGAACATTTAATATTTCAATATTTAATAATATATTCTATATATGTTTCTACTTACATTTACTAACCATGGATATACTAATTTATATTTTATTAGTTCAAAGAAGAATAATTAATACTTATCACTTTTGAATGAATTTTTTAATATAATATATGTATTAAATATATAATATATATATACAAATTTATATACCTCGCTTGCGTATCCGTTAAAGTACGTAATTTTTGTAATAATTTATCCTTTGAATAGTCATTCATTTATACTAATAACTTAAAAATAACTTTAAAAATAATGTCAATTTTTTTATAAAAAAAATAATGATAATATTATATTGGCAGTATATTATTAAATATATTATTAAATTATTGAAAAAAAAATAAAAATAAAAATAAAAATAAAAAAAAATAATAAAGGAAAAATATTCACTTATTTATATATATTTAATTTATTATTGTATATTTTGTATATTTTATTTTATTTTATTATACAAGTTTTAAGTTTAACTACAAAATATGTATTATATTGATTAAATTAAATTATTTTAAATAATATAAAATATAATAAAATTATTATATTTAATATTAATAAAATTATATTATATGAAACATATAAAATTATATTAATGAAATAATAAAAAATGATTAAAAACAAAAAAAAAATTATAATATGTAATATATGAAAATACAGAAGTATAATACATTTTTCATAATTATAAAAATCATTTCTAAATATTATTATTATTATTATTATTATTATTATTATTATTATTATTATTATTATTTTACATATTTATCATTAAAAATTATTATTCATTTAATTAACTTTTATTATTAAGTAAATTTTAATTATATAATTTATTTAATTTTTAGTTATGTTTTATATACTAAACTAACAAACTATAATTAAATTTTTACAATTGAAATAATCACATAATATACCAAAATAAATATATATAATAAAAAAAATATATATATTCAACAACTATATACTTTAATAACGTAATTTGATTTTAATATTATTCGAATATAATAATGACAGTCCTTTAATTTTTTTTTTAAAATTATGTATTTTATATTTAAAATAAATAATTATATTTAAAAGCATTTATTTATTTATTTATTTAGTTAGTTAGTTATTTATTTAGTTATTTATTTATTTATTTATTTATTTATTTATTTATTTATTTATTTATTTATTTATTTATTTATTAAGTTATTTATTTATTTATTTATTTATTAATTATTATTGAATACAACTTTTTTATCCAAATTTTAAATTTATTATATTCTGTTCCATACAATGATTAAATATTCAAATTTATTATTTTAAGTAATTATTCATTGCTAGTTTTTATACAACTTTATACAATAAAATTTTCTTTTATAGTTTTTGATTTTCCAATAATTTATTATTTTTACGTTTTATACTTAAAAATTTGTCATATATATGCAATATGATTTGGTAATATAAGTTACTGATGTTAAAAAAAAACTATTTCTTAGAAATAATATGAAAAAATTTCGATTAGTTTTCTTTTTTTATTAAATATTTTATTATGATAATTAATTAATTAATTAATTAACTATTATTATTATTATTATTATTATTATTACTATTATTATTATTATTATTATTATTATTATTATTATTATTATTACTATTATTATTATTATTATTATTATTATTATTATTATTATTACTATTATTATTATTATTATTATTATTATTATTATTATTATTATTATTATTATTATTATTATTATTTTATTGATTTTTTATTTTATGTTTTATATTATATTAATACACTAATTAACAGTTATATTTATGATATAATTCAAATTACTTTATATTACATTCTTTTTTTTGTATATCATTCTTTAAAGAGTTTTTGTGATACTTTGACTTATTATGTAAATATATTTATTTATTTATTTATTTATTTATTTATTATGTAAATATATAATATTGAAAAAAGAAAAAGAATAATAAATAAAAAATGTTATTTTTCATCTAAATATATTTATCTATTAATAATAGGAAATATTAAAAAAATAAATAATTTGTAAATAAATAATAAATAGAATAAATAGTTTAAATTTATTCTATATTTTTATACATTTAATCCTTTAGGTTTGATACAGTAAAATATCAGAATAAAAAATGAATTATTTAATATATAAAAAATATTTTATAATTAATATAGATATTTATTAATATATGATAGTAAAAATTCATCATCAATACAATTTGATATAAATTCATTTTCAATAAAATTGGATATATTTTCAGTTTCTAATATACTAAAAACTTCGATTTTCATTAGTAAAGTCACTGTTTTGTGAATTATTATTTTTATAGATATAAGAAAATCCTTGGGATATCTAATAATATTTTATATATAAATATAAATATATTATAAAACATTTATTATATATTATATATATTAATATTTATTAATTATTTATATTATGAAAAAATATATTACATTAGTGAAATTTCATTTTCGTAAATAGATGTTACATCTTTAACGAAAAAGGCTTCAATATAATCAATTTTATTTTCATAATTTTTTGTAGTAATTGAGTCTTGAAGATTATTCTTTTTTGAACTAATAAATAAATCTGTAACTTTATCTATTGTTCTTTTACAACTATTAAAGAAATCTATAAATAATTTAAATATATTTTTTAAATATTTAATATATGTGTTGTATTAATCGTTATATATTGTTAAATATTTAATATATATGTTGTATTAATCGTTATATATTGTTAAATATTTAATATATATGTTGTATTAATCGTTATATATTGTTAAATATTTAATATATATGTTGTATTAATCGTTATATATTGTTAAATATTTAATATATATGTTGTATTAATCGTTATATATTGTTAAATATTTAAAATATATAAAGATGTTTTTACCGTTATAAAAAAAATATATTTTAAATGTTTTTATAAAATCTTCAAAAGAAATATTTGATAATTCTTCATTATATAATTTATTGGAGTATTGAGTTCGATTATTTTGATGATTAACTATTAAAAAACTCTTTTTAATAACATCATATGAAAAACTTGCTGTTATTAATCTACAATATTGATATATCATATCTAAAGATAATAATTCTGTAAATATTTAGTATAAATAAAAAAAAAAAAAGGGAATAATAAAAATTAAATATCATTAATATATATATGCATTGTAATTATAATAAGTTATTTATATAAATATTGATATAAAATAAAAATTGTTTCCATTACTCTTTGTATTTTTAAAGGACTCATAAAAATAATGTATAAAATATGCTTTATTTCTTTTAGTTGATATTATATATTCATATTCACGTAATAGTACATTTGTTCCATTGGTTACACTTTCAAAACTATATATTGTTATTTTTTATAAAGTAATATTATGTTAAAAAAAATATTATTAATAAATATGACTTTAATTCAAATTATATATGTGAGTATGAGTATTACTAGCTATTTAATATTTGTAATGGCTTTTCAGGTTTTTTTATCAAAATGTTTGTTATAATATCCTTTTTAATATAATAACAGTGAAAAAAATTATTTTTAAATGTTAATTTATATTTATTTATACATTTTTATATGTATAATACAATCATTTTTTACCTGGAAATAAACAGGTAATTCATGTTTTTCTATTTAATTATTATTATTATTATTATTATTAATTAGTACTTTCTTTATATATTAATTATTAATATTATTAGCATAATACCTAAATAATCCATATTGTTTATATATATTTATGGTATAAAACAAAAAAATATATTATTTGTAATTTTAATTTCTTGAATATTATTTTAATTCTTTATTTTTATATATATATATATATTTTCTAAAAAGTAACAGATTTTTAATATGACTATTTCATTATAGTTGTAAATAATTTATCTGACTGTTGTTTATTTTATGTAATATTAATGTTAAAAATTATTTAATATATTATAATATATTACATTTAATTTGTATATTATACATTAAATATATAAAATTATTTGTTAAATTATCCATTATATATCATTATATATATATTAAATTTTATTTATTTATTTATTTATTTATTTATTTAATTTGAATTTTTTAGAATTTAGCATATGTAATATTTATTTCATTTATATATTTATTTAATCAATTAATGAAAAATATATTATAAAATAAATAGAAATTAGAAAAAAAAAAAATTTCAAATTAACCATTTTAAAATCAATAAAAATTTAATCATTAGTCTTCCATATTTTAAGGTATAATTCAATGTTATATGTATATTAAATTAAATAAGTACATGTTATATTAAATAAATAATTTATAACCTTTTTAATAATAATTATAAATTTTAAAAATATTATAAATTATAGTTTTAAATATTAATAAAATGCAAAATGAAAATGTCGAAAATATGGAAAAAGAAAATGATGTTACTGAGGAAGTAGAAACATTATTTAAAACAATGACTATTAAAAATTTGAAAAAATATGAATCACAAGTGAGGTAATTATAATATTTATTAGATTATTTTATTATTTATTTATACTAATGATTTCAATTGTACTAAATAAATTATATGTATTTATTATTTAATGAAAGAAATGACATTGAATCAAAAAAGCAAGAATTAAGAATAATGGTTGGGTAAGAAAAAAATAATTTATTGAAAATTAAGTTACATTAAAATATCATTATAACATATTATTATTATGTTTATATATAAATATAAAAATAATATAATAAAAATAAATGTAACAAGAAAATCATTAACAATAAATTGTTAATATACATATAAATTATAATTATTTTATATTAGTGAAAGATATAGAGATTTAATTGATGCAGCTGATTCAATTATGGAAATGCAATCTTCAGCGAAAAACATAAATGAAAAATTCAATACACTTCAAGAATATAGTAACATTTCTAATTTAAAAAACAAAATTAAAATTCAAAATGAAGAAGGAGTTGATAAAGCATTTGGTAAATAAAACATTGAAAATATAATATATATTTTTAGATTAATATATAATATATTAATATATTATATAAAAATATATAAATATTTTTATATAATATATTATATAATTATAAAATGTCTATAGAGGAAAAAAAGAAATTAATATATCCTATTGCTGCAGAAATTAAACTTTTAGTAGACACTCCAGAACAAGTAAAAATTAATATTTCATAATATAATAAAAGGAATTAATTATATAATTAATAATGAATTCTTGTTATTTAATAGATATAAATAATAAATTACTTTTTATTATTTCTATTATTTTTTATAGATATGGAATGCTTTAGAAAATCATAAATATTTAAAAGCAGCTTGTTTATATATGATAGCTAAGCTTGTTTATAAGCATTTACAATCTAGTGAAGAAGCGAAACATTTACAAATTATGGTATAAAATTTAACAGATAATTTTTTTTAAATAATAAAAATAAAAATAATTTTTTATATAATATATATAATATTTATATTTTTATATTAAATATAAAATGAAGAATACGTTTCCTATTATTCAAAAACAATGGATAGCTGTTAGTCAATTTAGGTCAAATATTTTGGAAAAAAGTATATCATATCTAAAATTTGTATATCAAAATAAAAATGTAAGTTTTTATTTAAAATAAAATTCTTAATATATAAAAATAAATAAATGAATAAATTTATATATAGCAATTTTTTTATTTATTAATAATATTAAATGTTAACAATAACAACAACAATAACAATAACAACAACAACAACAACAACAACAACAACAACAACAACAACAACAACAATAATAATAATAATAATAATAATAATAATAATAATAATAATAATAATAATAATAATAATAATAATAATAATAATAATAATAATAATAATAATAATAATAATAATAATAATAATCTATTAATATATATATTTTAAAAGAGTGTTGCCGAGACTTTATGTGCTGTTATGTTACTACATAATGTTTCCATTAATGATGCTTTGAAAATATTTTTGGAAAAGAGGAGACAAGGAATAATGGAATTTTTATCAAGCTATAAAACCATTTCAACAACGCTATCTGAACATTTATGTGAACTAATAAAAATGATAAAAATAACATTGGCACATATTGAACAAACATTTATACCGGATGAAACTACAAATATATCATTATTAGAAATTTATTTAAGAGATTTACAAAAAGGACTTCAAAAAAGTGATAATGAAAATGAAAGAAATGTATATCAAAAAAGTCAATTTATTATTGGGCTTTATTCAGAAAAGACTAATATTCACATTATCTATAGATATCTTCCAGAAATAATTCAAAAATATGCTCCATTGTTTCATTCTCAACTTAATAAGCAATCAAATGATAAATATGATCAAGCCTATTTCAATGATATATATAATAATTGGATTAATCAATTAGTTCAAGAAATTCAAAAAGAATGTCAAATTTTATTACAACAAATTTCATCAGGGGAAAATATTTCTAATATTAGAAAAAATATTGTTTGTTTATTGAATAAAGATGAAGTTAATTGTAATGGTAATATTCTTAAAAAAGAAAATGTTATAAATATGGATGAATCTGGAGAAGAGCAATTAAATAATATTATTAAATTAAACAATGATTGGAACAATGTAATTATAAAATATATAATATTATTATTTTATAAAATTTATTTATTTCTATATTTAATATAATTCATAAATATTCAGATATTTAATATTTATATTTATTATAATAATTTTATTCATATATATTAATATTTATAAATTAAAATAATAATAATAATAATAGACCTGTAATAAGTTAATAAATAGGAATTATTCTATTTGGGATACCATATTTAGAGAGCTTATTAATTCAAGAATAAAAGAAATTATAAATTTAATGTTTGATAAATGTGTTCAAAACTTTAAAGAAAAATTAAAAGATTATATTAAAAAAATAAACAATAAAAATAATTATGGTAAAATTATAGAGTTTTAATATTATATTTATATATTTTTATATTTATTATTATATTTCAATTTATTGATGATTATATAATTTTATTTAATAATAATAATAATAATAATAATAATAATAATAATAATAACAATAATAACAATAATAATAACAATAACAACAACAACAACAACAACAATAATAATAATAATAATAATAAAGAAAAAGAAATAGGAACATATATTTGGGATACTGAAAAATTAATTAATATGAATATAGATACCGAGAATTTAGTTGATAGAACAACTTCCTATTTACCATTAATAAAAAGTGTTTATGAAGAATTCGATAAAAATTTACTTGATATAAAGAATGATTTAAATTCAATCATTATATTTGATTCCAAAAAATTACATGAAGTTATAGATAAATTAGTATTTGAACATGGAAAATTAATTAATTTAACAGAAAATGAAAAAGACAGATGGGGATTTAAAAAGTAAATAATACACTCAATTTTTAAAGAATAAATAAAGAAGATTATTATAATAATTACATTTTTCTTTTTTATATAATTTATTTAATTGATTATTTTTTTTTCATATATAAAATAGGGATACTGAGATATTTATAAAAACATCACAAGATCTTATTATGACTAGTATATATAAACTAAATGACGAAATCAAATCTATATTAAATGACTATTCTGAACAATATAATAAAAATCCAAAAGAAAATAAAGGTAAAATAAATGATAATAATAATTATTATTATTAATAATTATTTATTATAATTATTATGATTATGATTATGATTATGATTGATATATTAATCTTTTGAAATCATATAATATAAATAAAAATATAGGTCTTATTAATCAATCAATATTTTTAGGAAAAATAGCTGGTGGTTTATTAGATAATTCACAATATTTAAAATTAATGTTACAGAATTATTCAAATATTAATAATATATCCATAAATAATGATACATCAAATAGTAATTATTATATTTATATAAAACAAACATTATTATATAATTTATTATTATTTTTGTTTATTAATATTCATAATAATACTAATAAATATATTTTAATACATTATACATTATATATTAGATTATGAACAATATCAAAATATATGTAAACTAATGAATCAAACTAAATTAGAATCCTATAATCTTTGGATTAATTGGATAATATCAAAATTTAATAAAAAAATGTCAATTAGTATTAATAATGAGGATTGGAATAATGTTACTAAATTTAAAAACTTATGGGAAGGTAATTTTCAAAATTTGTTAATTATATATAAACATATATTTAATTAATTAAACTATTTAAATAAAAATAAAATAAAATAAAATTAAATAAACAAATAAATAAAATATTAATTTGTGTAAAATATCTAGTAAATAAGCATAATAAAAACACTGGTGATGATGTAGTACTACCAACACAAATGTCATCTTATATTTTAGAATCTTTATTTATTGTTTGTAAGGAAATGAATAAAATTAATGGATGCTTTATTAATAAAGATTTAACTAGTAAAGTATTAAATCAATTAGCTGCAAATATTATAAAACTATATAATGAATTCATTGATAATTATTCTATGGATAATATATCAGAAGAAGGAAAATTACAATTATATAGTGATATGAGATTCTTTGTAAAAGTGTTTGAAGGTTATTGGCTAAAATATAAACAAGATGAACAAAACAACTTATTTAAACAGTTAATAAGAAAAATTATTTCAAGTGTAATTATCATGTGTCAAATAACAGATAATTAATTAATTGTTTAATATAATATAATTATTTACTAATTCTTTTTTAATAAATGATTTAGATTGATCCAATTAATTTTACATTTTTTGAAAAAAATATAAACTCTAATATTGATAGTCATTATTATAGAGTTAATATATTGCTTGGAATTTTATTAATATTTAATCAAACTACAAAAGAAAGGTATAATATAATATTTATTTATTTATTTATTTACTATTATTTATCTATTTATTTTATTAATTAATTAACTTATAATATAATAACAATTTAATATATACAAAAATAGATCAAATATCAATATTGAACACTTTAATACCATATCTCTTGCTCCACAGTGTCAAAGATTTTCAATCTTTCCTGTTATTAATATGTCTAATAATGGTATAAAAATTTAAAAGAGTTATAATTAAAAATACATTATTTTTTTATTATATATCTTATTAAATAAAAATGCAATAATTAATTAATTTTATATATTATAATACTTTTTTATTTATAGAAAACTTTAATGAAAAAAATAATATTATAATTGGTTCTGATTTTAAATCACAACAAAAGAATAGTGGTACTGGATCTAAAAATCGTTCAACAAAAGAACGTCCTAAAATCCAAATTTTAAAAAATATAACAACTAATAATATTAATAATGAAGATTCTTCAAATAAAAAATCTCAAAATTCAAGTACAACAAATAGTGCTAGTAATCTTATTTCAACATTAACTAGCTCAGTAACAGACAGTGCTAATTCATGGACTCAATCATTTACTTCAGGAATTCTTGGATGGGCTAGTCCTGATATAACCAGAAGAACTTTTAATAAAAAGTAAAATAATTTATAAAATAATTTCTATTATATAAAAAATAACATTTAAAATAATAAATAAATAATTTATAAAATAATTTCTATTATATAAAAAATAACATTTAAAATAATAAATAAACAATAAAAAAATTAAATAAAATCGTACATATATATTATATAAAAATAAATAAATAAATAATTGGAATAAATAATAACTAATAAAATAATAATAATAATAAAAAGAATAAATAATTAATAAAAATATATAAAATAAATTTAAAATAAATAAAAAAGTGGAAAATATATATATATATAACAAGAAATATAAAATAAAATAAAATATAATATAATAAAAATAAAAATAAAATAACATGAAATAATAAAAAAAAATAAATAAAAAAATAAAAAAAAAAAATAATAAAAAAAATAATAAAAAAAAAAATAAATAATAGTATAAAGTAAAAAGATTTTATGTAATAGAACTGTATAATTTTCAATAAAATAAATATAATTTTTATTATATATATTTATAATAATATATAAATAATAATAAAAAAAAATAATAGATTAAAATAAAATAAAATAAAATAAAATAAAATAAATTAAAATATAATAAAATAAAAAATATCTATTAAAATATAATTTAATTTTTTATACCTATATTTTTTTTTTAAGCAAATTGAATTGTTATATATTAAAAGTAAATAACAATATAGATATTTATTATTTTTTTCTCTATTAATTTATAATTTTTTATAAATATTTAATTAATATTTTAAAAATGAACTTTAATAAAGAGTTATTAATAATGTTGAATAAAAAATATAATAATAATAATAATAATAATAATAATAATAATAATAATAATAATAATAATACTAATAATACTAATAATAATAATAATAATAATAGTTATAAATAATAATAATAATAATAATAAAATAGTAATAATAATAAAAATAAAAAATATATATATTAAAATTATATGGATATTTAGAAAAAAGAAATAGAAGAAATCATAGCAATATTATGGAAATTTAAAAAAAAGATCATTTTCATTAAAATCTAAATTAAATATTTATGGATGTACTGTATATAAATAAAGAATTTTCTTTATATCCATTTTCTTAATCACTATAAAAATAAGTTTAATAATATTTAATTTAATTTTATATTAAAAAAATATTAAAATATAAACTTATTTATATTAAAAAAAAAAAAAATTATTAGAAATAAAATTTATTATTATTTAATGGTTTTTCACAGTAATGAATTTTTATTCTGTGGTAAGGTAGTTGCTTCAGGTTAAATATTTGAGGCTTAGATATATATGCTTATAAATATTAATATTAATAGAATATGTAATAAATGTAATGTTTAAAATATAATATATAATACATTGTATTAATATAAAAGCATATATTCATATAATTTAAATATTTATAACTCTTTATTATAAAATAAAATTGTTAATAAAGTTGACATAATTATTAAAACTAAATTAATGACTATTAACAAATATAATTCTGATACAATCAATAACACATGATAAATCTTCAAAAAAAATAACTGCCATGATATATGTAAATATATATAAAAACAATATTTCTTTTTTTTTATATATATATAAAAAGAATATATTAAAACAATTTTACGTATAATCCAATAAAATTAAATATAATTAACATAATATAATTAACATAATATAATTAACATAATGGAATGTATAGTTGTTGACAGTTGTCGTGATATAGAATATAATAAAAATGCAGTTAATTATTTTACAATTCAAAGCGGTCTTGATCTAATAGGAATGACAAAATTTGAAGTTAAAAATTCAGAAAAAGAAATTATTTATAAATGTAAACTTCAACCAATAAGAAGTATGGAACATAAAGTAACTGATTCAAATGATAAAACCATTGCTAAATTTAAGATGGTAATGAATACTAAATATAATGGATTTAACCTTATTATTAACTCAAAAAATGGAGACGAAAAGATTTATGTTCAATTTCAACTAAAAGATGTTGATGAGAATACTGAATCCCATTATGATCCTAATGATACATTTCATTTAAAAAAAATTCCGGATACTAGAAAGTATAATATTAAATTTTATAATAAATCAATCGAAGATGAAGATATTTTTGAAGTAGTAGATAAAACCAATGTATCAAAAAATAATTATGCAGGTACTATTTTTGATTATAAAATATATCATGGAAGTCAAAAAACTGATGCACCGTTAGTTTGTTCGGTAAATCAATCTTATAGTTTCAATAATGACATTTCTCTTAATATTCAACCAGGAATTGAACCTTTATTCATGATAATTATATTTAATTGTATGTTTATTCTTCGTACATACAGATTTAGAACCAATTATGAATCATAAATGGATAATAATATATGATATTAATATATATTTATATATATAATATATATCGAAATTATATATATATTAATTAAAAAAAAAAACATTTTACATAAGAAAATATTTAATTTTTTTTTTTTTTTCTTTTAGATATATTTAAAAATATAATAGTAAACCATTGTAATTAAAATAATATTACTAATCTTATTATAATTCAAAAGAAATAATAATAAAAAATCTAAATAAATAAAATAAAATAAAATAAATGAAAAACAAACCATTGTAATTAATATAATATTAATAATCTTATTATAATTCAAAAGAAATAATAATATAAAAAAAATAAATAAAAATAAAATAAAATAAATAAACAATGTAAAACAATAAATAACAATACATATTAAATATTATTCTTTAACAATATTTTTATTATTTTATTCTTTACTATTATATTTTTAAATATATATAAGTATATTACATATATATATATTTCTATTATTTTTTATAACAATTTAGTACTGATAGTAGTATTAATAGTTACAACCAAAACTTAAATTTAGGTATATATATATATATATTTTTTTTTTTTGTCTTATTGCAAATGATGATTATGAGTATAATGAATGATTAAAATTTATAATTTATAATTAACTTTTAATAAATTATTACTGTGAATAGTATGAATATGGAAGTAATATTTTAAATATTTTATATTTACTTGGATATAAATTCATAGTTCTTTTATATTGAATAACATATTATATATATTATATTGTATTATATATTATTGTTTGATATATTGGAAGTTTTACTATTTTAATTATATTGTAATTGTTATTATTATTATTAAAAAAATTTTTTTTTTTAAAATCAATTATTATTAATAATATATAAATATATTTAATTATTTTATTTTTATCTTTTATTTTTATTTTATTTTTTTATTTTATTTTATTTTATTTTTTATTTTATTTTATCTTATCTTATATTTAATTTTTTTAATTTTTTTTTTTTTAAATTTTTTATTTATATCTATATTTATATTTATATTTTTTTTATATTATATTATATTACTATTTTATCTAATTATAAATATAATATACTTAAATAAGAAAAAAAAAAAAAAAAAAGGATTATGGGGAGATATTCATATAGCTTCCATATGAGGATTTTAGTTTTGAACCAGTATTTGCTGGTGTTATATCCATTCTTGAAGAATGAGAATAATTGCTTGAACTATCAACACTTATCATATCGCTACTTACAGACTATAAAATTTTATAGAGTATATTTTAAATAATTATACCCATGTAATTATATAATTTAAATATTTAATAAAAGAAAAAATATTTATATTTTTATTTATATTATTTAAAATAAATTTAAAATTATTATATTATAGTTTAATATTAAATATATATCATGTAATAGTGTATAAATACCTGAGTTGACATTTCATTTGTATAAGTAAAGCCTTCAAAGTTTTGTTGCAATGTATCGCTAAGAGGTGCAGAGGATGTATTCGGTAATGAATCGATTGGAGTGGAATTTGTGAACATAGGATCAAAGTTTGATGTATCAGCTTCTGACTCTATTTTTGGTTTAAATGGTGGTTTGATTTGCTTTTTATATAACTTGTACCAATTTATATTATAAAATATTGGATGACCTTTAACTTCCTCAGCATCATCTGGACCACCACCTAATCTGCGATTAGGATCTTTTTCTAATAACTATTATATATTAATATACAATTAATTAATAAAAATAAAAAAAAAAAAATAATAAAGAATTAATCAACTAATTAATTTTTATAATAAACATAAAAATAAAAATAAAATGTAAAATAAAATCATTTATATTTTAATAATAAATATATTAATAATAAATATATTAATAATAAATATATGTATACATACACCTCTAACAAGTGATTGTGCTTTTTCCGAATAATTTGATGGAAAAGAAATTTGATTTTGCATGATTTTTTTATACATAACATTAATATTTTCAGAATAAAACGGTGGTAAACCTGTTGTCATTTCTTTTATTCATAAATTATCAATAACAAAACAATTAGATATTATTAATTTTATTAAATATTTATTATTATATAAATAATAATAAATATATAGTATTATATTAATATACCATAAAAAAGTATTCCCAGTGACCACCAATCAACTGCTTTTCCATATCCTTTACGTTCTAAAACTTCAGGTGCTAAATATCTATTAACATAATCATAGTGATTCAATAAGAATAAGATATAGAGAATTTTAATATATATATTATTCTTATTTATTTATTTATTTACTTATTTATATATTTATTTATTTATTCATTTATATTAAACTTACTCGGCAGTACCACAAAAAGTATTTGTTGTTTCATTAAATGAAACATTTTCTTTACATAAACCGAAATCAGTTAAAGCAATATGACCTGTTCCATCTAATAGTACATTCTATATAAAAAAAATTCATTATAACTATTCTGAACATTTATTTTTTATTTATTTATTTATTTATTATTCATTATAATCATTAATTACCTCTGGCTTTAAATCTCTATATATAATATTATATTTATGTAAATGGCCCAGTGCTAAAACAAGTTCTGCTGTATAGAACTTAGCTCTTTCTTCATTAAATGATGTTTCTTTTTGTAAATGATAGAATAGCTCACCACCATTAACATAATCTAATACAAGATATAATTTTTCTGGTGTTTGAAACGAAAATTTTAAACTAACTAAAAATGGTGATGAATTTTTTATTAAAACATTTCTTTCAGATAATATGTGTTGAACTTCTTGTTGTTTAACAAGCTTTTTTTTATTTAAAACTTTCATAGCATAAATTCTATTGGTATCTTTTTTCCTTACTTGTAATACCTTTAAATATTTATTATTAGTTATTATTTATTTTATTAATTAATTATTGTTAGTGATTAGATAGGTCATAATTATTGCTTATTTTAAATAATTTGAATATACTAATTTACCTTTCCTAAACTTCCTTTTCCTATAACTTTTAATAATTCAAAGTCTTCCGATGTTAATGTACGATGCTTTATATATTGTTATGATAATATTTATATAAATATACATAAATAATTTTTACTACTTTATTTATTATTTTCTTTTTACATATATATATATATATTTTTCTTTAAACTATTATAACATACCTCAACTTTACAATACATTATTTGTAAACGAACTTCTCCTCTAATATCTTCATTTGATTGTCTTGGCATTAATCTAAATTTCAATGAATTATAATTTTATTAATTTGGAATTTAAACTAATACAAAAAAACTATAAATGTAATATATAATAAATTTACTTAAACCAGGTATCATGCAGTTTTCCATGTTTTGGAGGCAAACGTATTTTAACAATTCCTAAAAACATTTCTGATTGTGAACTCGAACGATCATACATAGAAACAGTTATTTCATTGTCATATCCTACTACATCACTAATATATAAATTTAAAATTGTATTATTAATTATATATTATCAGAAAATATATAAATTTAAAATTGTATTATTAATTATATATTATCAGAAAATATATAAATTTAAAATTGTATTATTAATTATATACTATTAGAAAATATATAAATTATAAATTGTATTATTAATTATATATTATTAGAAAATATATAAATAAATAAGTAAAAATATCAATCTTACAAAGCTGCATCATGCTGCCATAACAAATTAAATGTTGGAATTGAGCCGTTATCTACATTATTTAATTCACTTTTGATAGCTTCTCTTGTAATAAATTCATTTTTTTCTATTTCAACGACACAATATGGTTTAGAATTAGCACTTTGTAAAGGAATTCCATGTGCTTCTACTAACTATTTATTTATTTTAAATTAAATATCATATGTTTTCATTATTTTATCATTATTTTTTGGTTAAATTACAAAATATATTTGAATAAAATATATTTTTTTTATTTATTTGTGTATTTGTATATTTATTTATTCATTCATTCAATGTATATATTTATTTTAAAATGTTTAAATTTATAATTAATAAATCTGTTTAAAAAAAATTTTATATATTCTTTATTATATAATATTAATTATTTATACTAATAAAAATATCAAGATACTTACCCTTATATATATTCTTCCTTTAATCATATCATTCTCTCTACTTAGACCATCATTTGAATAATCCAAATCTTGTTTAGAATTACCGTTACTTGGTCTCTTCGAAAATATTTCCTTCATTGAAAACTTTCTTTCCTCCATTTTGTATGTATTATATATTTATAAAAATGTTTATGTAATATATATTTATATCCTTTTTTTTTTTTTTACAAAATAAAATAAAAAAAAGAAAAAAAAGAAAAAAAAAAAAAAAGAAAAAGAAAAAGAAAAAAAAATAAGAATGATTTGTTTTAACTTTTCTCTATTATCTTACAATTTTTTTCTAAAAGTATAAAACAAAAACAAAAACAAAAAAAAAAAAAAAAAAGAGAAAATTTTAAAAACAAAACTTCTGTCTTTGGATATTTTTGAAAAATAGTTAAAATATAGGTACTTTTTTTTTTACTACTTAAATTAAATATTATTATAAATAAATAAATAAATAAATAAATAAATATCATAAAATTATGAACAAATAGTATATATTTTACTAAATCTACTATTATTTTTTTATAATTAGTATATTTATGAAAAATTTACTATATTTTTTAATATTATTTTCAATTATAAATATTTAATATTTAATATTAGTATTTAGTATTTATTATTATTATTATTATTATTACTATTATTATTATTATTATTATTATTATTATTATTATTATTATAATAATAATTACTATTAATATGATTGTTATTATGAAAAGATTTGTAAATATAAATTATAATATTTTATATTTATTATTATTCAAAGAATTTCATATATAATAATAATAATGATTTATTATAAATTTTTATAATTTTTTCTCTACTTTTCTTGTAAATTTTAAATATTATATTTTCGATAAAATTAAATTATTCAAAAAGATTTATTTCAACAAAGAATCTAATTATAAAATAAATTCTTTTTTAATATTTATAATTATTAATATATTTTTATTAATTTTTAATATACTTCATTATTTATTTATTTATTTATTTATTTATTTATTTATTTATTAATTTATTTATATTTCTTTTTCTTTTTCTTTTTCTTTTTTATTTTATTTTTTTATTTTACTTTATTTTTTTATTATTATTTTATTTATTATTAATAATAAAATAAATATATAGAAAACTATAAAAAATTAATTATAATTTAATTTCAAATATTTCTATTATTTTATTTTTTTTGAGAAATAAAATAAAATTTAAAAAAAAATAAATTTTTATATATATATACATTTACAAAGTAAATGAATAAATAAATAAAAAATAAATAAATTAGTATTAATTATATAAAAACTATATTTAAAATGTCAATTAATTAATACATAAAAGGAAAAATAAAGTATTTAAAAATATAAATTTCATAATTATACATTTTTTTTTTGTTTTTTAACAAAATTTTCATACTTGCTATATTGGTAAATTATGATAATTAATTTATTTTATTAATATTTTTATCATAAGATGATTCATAACAATCATAATAATAATGTTTGTGTAACCTTCATCACATAATAAAATAAATTTGAATAATAACAATTATGTAATAAAGATAAAAAAAATTGTGTAATAACAAATATGTAATATTTAAATAAACATTGTTTTTTTAATTACTTTATATTATTATTACTTCAATAAATAAGATTACAATAATAATAATAATAATAATAATAATAATAATAATAATAAAGATATATTAAAAATAGAAAATATTTTTTGACTTTTATTTAAATATATTTATTATTATTTATTATTTATTATCTCTTCTTTATTTCATATTTCATTTTTAGATAAATATTTTATAAACTTTAATTTACAATAAATATAAAAAAAAATAATATAAAATGTAAAATATAATATAAATCATAAAAATAAATTAATTTAAAACTTTTATAATATTTATAATAAAAATAATAAAATGTAAATAATAATACTATAAATATTAATAAATTATCAGGTATTAACAATTAAATTATTATTAACGATAGCGTTTATCCATTGATGATGATCTTTGGGGGTGATTTGATCTTTCACTATTTCCATTTGGATATGGTTGGAATGTAGAATTTGCACTAGAATAAGATTGTCTTATTGGTGCATTTGATGAATGTCTTTGACTATTATATTCTCTACTATTTAAAAATGGTCTTGTAATATTTGGATGACTGCCATATCTTCCAGATTGATGTCTTGATGGTCTATTTGGGTTATAATTATTCATACCTGAATTCTTTCTTGCTTCATATTTAACATTTTTATTATATCGTTGTCTTTGAGCTTCTCTTGCTCTTCTTGCATCTAATTCATGACTTGGATTATATTTTGGTAAACTTTCAAAATATAAAATTTAAATATTATTTAATATTTATTAAAAAAAAATTATAAAATTATATAATAAATTAATCAATAATATTAATAATCATAATAATTAAAATAAATATATAATATACAGAAGTATAATATGTAATATATTAAATTAGAATAATATTCAATAATAAATAAACAAATAAATAAATAATAAATATTAAAAACAATATATAAGTACTTTTCTGGTAACGCAGGAGTAGGTGGTGTCCAGAAATAATCATGTGTTAAAGCTTCTTTAGCTGTTAAACGCTTCTTTGGATCTAATGTTAATAATTTTTTAAGTAAATCAACCGCTAATGGATTAAATCTTTTTTTTTTTTTTTGTTTGTTTGTTTGTTTGTTTAAAATATATATATATATATATTTTAAAAAAATAGTTATTTATAAATAATGATAATAAAAAAAAGTAATATAATAATTAAAAAATATAATAATTAAAAAATACTTTTTAAAGCGTTCAGCAATACAATTAAATCTTTGAGGTTTTAAATTAACATTATGACTATCTGGTAAATTTTTAAAATCTGGCCATGTTTCTTCTGTTGGTGTTCCACATAATTCAAAAATTTTATCTAATTGATCTATTTCAGATTCACCTCTTAATATAGGAACTCTCTGTAATATTTCGCCAAAGATACAACTTTTTTATTATATATTATAAATATTAGAAATATCAATATTATTAATACTACCATTACTACTACTACTTCTATTATTATTATTATTATTATTATTATTATTATTATTATTATTATTATTATTATTATTATTATTATTATTATTATTATTATTATTATTATTATTATTATTATTACCATTACTATTAATAATAGTAAAAAATATAAAAATATTTATAAATAACATACCCTAATCCCCACATATCAATTGCACATGTATAACGTTTTTCTCCTAATAATAATTCCGGTGGTCTATACCATCTTGTCACAACCATATTAGTGTATTCTTTATTTTTATCATCAGGATCAAATGACCGTGCAAGACCAAAATCACCTATTTGTAATTGTCCTTGGTTATTAATTAATATATTTGCACCTTTTAAACAAGAACCAAAACCAAATGTAATAAAATCCATATATTATTATTTTAGTTATGTATTATTTTATAGTTTTAAATTATTGAATAAATTAAATATAACTTACATTTTATATCTCTATGCATAATATTATTCTTATTAAATATACATGGTTCATTTCGTGATTAAATATAAATGTATTAATAATAATTTTTATATTAATTATATTTATATATTTATGATTTTATGATATTTAAATATTAATTATATTACTGAATTAAAATATTTACATTGTGTAAATATAAAATTCCCTCAAATAATTGTTTCATATAACATTTAATTTGTGGTTCAGTAAATTCAACATTTTTATTTTCAATTAATCCTGCTAAATCATGGTCCATATATGGAAAAACCATATATAATGAACCTCTTTGTCTTGCAACTCTATCACCTTTAAATTTTTTATTTATATCGATATATTATT
This sequence comes from Anaeromyces robustus, assembly GCA_002104895.1. NCBI lineage: Eukaryota > Fungi > Neocallimastigomycota > Neocallimastigomycetes > Neocallimastigales > Neocallimastigaceae > Anaeromyces > Anaeromyces robustus. The sequence goes on along the minus strand of MCFG01000043.1, from coordinate 219,989 downwards.
TTTAAAACATTTAATGTAACTCTATTCATCTCTATTGAACAAGTAATTAATGTATATAAAAATTACCTCTTTTTACAGCAATTTCTAATAAAGGTAAAATATTTGGATGATTTAATTGTTTTAAAATTTTTATTTCACGTAATGCTGTAACTGGCACCTTATACATTATTTTTATTTATTATTTATTATTATTATTTATTATTATTATTATTATTATTATTATTATTATTATTATTATTATTATTATTATTATTATTATTATTATTATACGTAAAATAATATTTTTTTAAAAAGAAAAAATATATGAAATAAATTAAGTAATTTAAATTTTTTCATTTATATACCCCTTCATTCTCATCTTGCATAAAAATATGTTTCATTGCAACAATCTCTTTAGTTCTTTTATCTTTTGCTGAATGGACAGCACCAAATGTACCTTCACCAACTTTAGTTTTATATTCATATTCACCATATTCTGATACACCATAATATTGAGTTTGTGAAAATGACGCTAAAGGAGTGGAAGGTGAAGGTCCTGCATCACTATTGGTCATTTCAGGTGATACTGGAACAAATTGGGTTAAAGACGGGTAACTTTGATATTCTGTTGTATAATCTGTATTTTGATTTTCACTTGTAAAACTTGACATACGTTGAGGTGTAGGTGTTGAATCATTTATTGTAGGATGTTGTGGTGCACCTGGACATTCATATGAATCATTTTGACTACGAATTTGATAATCTAATTCATGTTTTGATTCTGGTGAAAAACTTGAATTTGAATATTGATCTTCTGTTTCATTTGTAGAATCTTTATGGGTATGATTTTTTGAATCTTCAGAAATTTCTTTTTCATTATTTAAATTTTCATTATTATTTGTTTCCATCTATATTATATTAATAGTTAATTATGTTATAACAAATCTGAAATTCAAAGAATTTTTTATTTTTTATTTTATTATTATATTCGATAAATATTATTTTGAATATAAAACTTTTTATTAGTGCACAAAAAAAAAATAAATATATTAAATTAAATTAATTATTATATAATATCAAATTATATTGTAAATGGTATACAGATTTTAAAAAATAAATATTTAAGAAAAAAATTTTTTATATAAAAAAATTTTCTATATATTATATTATTAAAAAAAAATATTAAAATAATACAGAATAACAAATATCATTTATATCATTTATTAATTTATTTATTTATATATTTATTTATTTATTTATTTACTTATTTATTTATTTATTTATTTATTTATTTATTTATTAATTATTATGTTTTTATTTATTATTTATTATATTTATACTTTAAAAATAATAGAATAAAAATAAAAAATAATAATATTCATGATTACATTTATAATACTTTTGTATTACATATGTAAATTGTATATAAAAAATTATGCTAAAAAAATGTTTTTTCTGATATTGTTATTGTTAATATTATTTAATAGTATTTTCTATATTTAAAAATACAATTTTATTTGAAATGATTTAATGATTATATTAATAATTTTAATAAAAAAAGAAAAATTTAAATTATTATTATTAACTATTACATAATTTATAATTATATTTATATTTATATTTATATTTATATTTAAGCGTTGTTAATTTCTCCTTTAACTGGCTCATCTTCGTCTACATAAGATACTAGATTTCTTGCTGAAGTACTTCCATCATTATTCTCTTCAACATCCATTTCATTACTCATATATCTATCCATTTCTTCATCCAGCATTTCTTTAGTAACAGTTTCTTTATGCACTCTTCTTCTTGAATTTCTATTGCTCTTATTATTATTTGAACGATTAAATTGTTTATTTTTAAATCCTTTTCCTTGACCAAGACGACTTAAAATTGAGCCTCTACCACTTCTTTTTGAATCATTGTTATTTCTTTTTGAATAAGAATCATCCATTTTAATTGACATTTCCATTCCATCTCTAAATGTATTATTATAGTTTTTTAAAAAAAAAATAAAATAATTATAATAACAATAATAAATTTAATAATTTCATAAAAGATATATAATAAAAATTTAATTGAATTATACATTATATATTTATTAATTGAAAGACATAGTAATTTTATATTTATAAAATAAAATTAATGTGCCTTTCAATTAAATATTTATATAGAGAGATTTTAACATTATATTTACAATTCTACACCGTCATATTTATCAATTGCTTTTCTTGCTGCGGAACTAGAATTGAAAATAACTGTAGCCTCACCATCTGATCTTCCTGCTTTATCGTATTTAATTCTTACTTTATTAACCTCACCAACTTTTTCAAATAAAGATTTTAAATCATTCTTATAATATTATTTTTTGTAAATATATTAATAAAATATATATAAAAATAAAATATAAAAAATGTAATAATTAACATAATTATATATATATATATATATATATAATAAAAAGGATAAAATAAATTAATTTTAAAATATAAATATAAAATTTTGGTTTATAAAATTTTATTTTTAATTCTATTTTATATTCTTTTATAATATTATTTATAATATTTAAAAATAATAATTAATAATATAAAAAAATATAATATTTATTATTAAAGTATTTTAAATACTAACTTCAGAAACTTCCCAATGTAAATTTGTTATTAGAATTGCAGATTTATCATTATTTTGACCATGACGACCTCCTATTCTTGATAATATTTGTCTTCTGTCACGATTATTATCTTCATATTTATCATGTTTCCATTGGTCATTTATATCTCTACTATGATTTGATTTTCGATTATTTCTTCTAAATGAGCCTTTATTTTCACGTTTAGATTTCAATATTTGTTCATCTAAAGACATATCTAATAAGGATGTCATCTGATATTTATAAATATACAAAAAACAATATAAATTAATTTTATGACTTTTCTATTTACATTAATAAAATATTTTTCCATGATTCACATTTATATATTTTTAATAAGAAGCAAAAATATTAAATTATAAAAAATTGAATAATACTTTTAATAATGCTCTATATTTTAAAATTATATATTATATATATAGTATTAGAAATTCTTAAATAAATAAATAAATAAATATAATATTTATATTATATAAATAAAAGTTAAAAAAAAAAATTAAAAAATAATTTAATATTATTTTGATAATAAAGAATAAAAATTTAATTAAAAATTTCTGTCATACCATGAATCAATGTAGAAGAAATTAGGATCATTTTGACTTTATTAATTTATATATATAATTCAGTTATTTATTATTTATTTATTTATTTATTTATTTATTTATTTATTTATTTATTTATTTATTTATTTATTTATTTATTTATTTATTTATTTATTTATTTATTATTTATTTATTTATTTATTTATTTATTTAATTATTATTTATTTATTTATTATTTATTTATTTATTTATTTATTTATTTATTTATTATTTATTTATTTATTTATTTATTTATTTATTTATTTATTATTTATTTATTTATTTATTTATTTATTTATTTATTTATTTATTTATTTATTTATTTATTTATTTATTTATTTATTTATTTATATTCTAAATCAAAAAATGAAAAAAAAAAAAAAAATTAATTATTCCATTTATTATATTATAAATATTTACAAACCATCATTACATGATTTAAAAGATTTCTTTTATCAATAAAAATTTTATATAAAAAGTTAAATATATAATAATTAACCTTAAAAAAAATTTTTTTTTTATATCATTTAAAATCATATTCATTTAATTTTTAATTTTTTTTACTATACATATATCTTTTTCTTATTTATATATTTTAAGTTTTTTAAAGCAATTATAATATAAATATTTATAGTAATAGGATTACAATAATCTCAAAATATAATAGGATTAATACTTTTATAAAGAAAAAAAAACATTTTTATAAATATTATTGATTAGAATATTTAGATAATTATAAAGTATATAATTTTATATTTAAATCTAATATATATATGATTGTGATCAATATAAATATTTAATAAAAGAATAAATATATAACTAGTTTATTTTTATTTTTTTTTTTATAGAATTTAATTATATGGAATATTTTCTAATAAAATAAAATTAAAAAAAGAGAGATATATTTATGTTTTGAATTAATAATAATAGAAAATTATTTGTATTTAATACATATATATTTATATTTTTTCTTAAAAATAGAACATTTAAAGTTATGATTTTAATTCTCTAAAATATAAAATTTCTCATATATATAATAATAAATTTTATATAAAAAGTAAAAAATTAATCATCAACAAAAAATATCAACTATTAAAACATTTGTTAGACTTAATTAATATAAAAAAAATTTCGAAAAAGAGAATAATAATAAAGACTAAAAAAAAAGGAAGTCACATATAAAATGAAATTCTTAAATTTATTTGTTTTTGCTTTTATTTTTGTTTTCTGCATTGTTAAAGCAGAAAATGATGATATAAAATGTGAAGTATTAAAATACATTGATTGTATTAGTAGTGCAAATTCAAGTTCTGCAAAAGAACAATGTAATGATGATGGAAAATGTCCAAATAGTCTTATGAAAAACTATGACAAATGTGTAGAACAAGTTTATAAAAACATACATGAAGATACAAATGGATTAACAAAACTTTTGAATGGTGCAGCAGCTACTCTTTTAGTCTCTGCAGGATCATCATTTAGTTTTGTATGTGAAACATCTTTCGGTGAATATTGCTATGATTCTTATAAGAAAGCTTATGGCAATAGTACACTTATGAATGAATTTAATTGTAGTAGATGTGGTAAAAAAGTTTTAAAAAACTATAAGCAAATTCTTTCATATATGAATGATGAAAATTCTGATGATTATAAAAAAACCAAGGAACAAATTGACGCTATTGAAATTTGTGGTGCTTTTGCTAATGCTTCTGTAAAAATTACTAGTCTTATATTAATAGGTTTAGTTTCACTATTCCTCATGTTTTAAATAATGAAACTAAATTATAAAATGTAAATAGCATTATGTAAAAAGATTACAAATATGTATAGAATAAATATATTTATTTATTTATTATGTAATAAAAATTATTTTTTTGATATTAATAATTAAAATAATATTATGGTTGTAAAAATAAAAAAAGAATTTTTTTTCCATTTGATGAAAATATATGTATAAAAATATTAAATAATAAAATATTAATATTAAATTTAAATCATACTATCATGATAATATAATCTTTAAAAAAAAAAAATAAAAAAAATAACTTTTTTGATAATAAATAATATTTCACTTTTTTTTTTTTTTGTAGAAAAAATAAAAAGATATACTAAAAATTAATAAATTGATTAAAAATAAAAAATTAAATTATATTTATAATATTAACAATTATTTATATAATTTATTTAAATATTAAATATAATCATTATAATATGATCTTAAAATATATATTCTTAATAAATCTAAATTCTTATTAAAATTGATTCAATAATATTATAAATATTGAATTAACTATTTTTTTAATTTATATTTCAAAATAATCATATAAGTTAAGATGAAACTTTTGAATTTATATGTAATAATAATTTTATATATATTTATTAATATAAAAGTAGTAAATACTCAATGTAATATTTCTAATTTTGGTGATTGTCTTCTTACAATAACTTCAAGTACAGCCAAAGAGCAATGTAATAGAAATGGGAAATGTCCAAATAAAATTATGGAAAATTACGATGATTGTATTAACGATATATATAAAGACAACTCAAATGATGATTTAACTCAATTCTATAATAAAGTAATAAACTCACTTGGTATATCTTTTAGTTTTGTATGTGTAAAAGTAGATAATCACTGGTGTTTTGATGAATATAGGAATTCTATGGGAAATGAAACTAAAATGAATGAATTTAATTGTGGTTCATGTGGTAAAGAAGTCTTAAAAAAATATAATATATTGCTTAAAAGTATAGAAGAAAAAGATTCGGAAGATTATGAAAATACTAAAAAACAAATTATTCAAATTCAATCTTGTCATAGTGGTTCAAATTCTAACACCTTGATAAAATTAAAATATATTATATTAATAAATATAATATTATTATTTATTATACATTAAGAATAAGATCATAATTTTTATTATATTTATATAGTATAAATAATTTTCTTAAATAATATATATATAATAATATATATTATAATTATTTTACAAAAAGGATGTTGTATTTATATAAAAATCATACTATAATTAATAAATAAATAAATTATTGTATATCATTATAAATATGATAAAAATTTTTTACATACATATTGCTTATTATAAAGAATTATAATATATATATTCATTATTTTTATATCAAATACGATATTTATATTACTAATATTTTTCAAAAAATATTTATAAAATTTTTTTATATATACTTCATATAGTGTTATTAATAACTGTCTTGTATATATTATTTTGAATTTTTTTTTTATTTTATTTTTGTCTTATTTTTTCTATATTTTAATTATTTAATTAATATAAATTCCAATTTATTAAAACTTAATAATATTAGTTACAAGCTCTTGCATTTCATATACTAAAATTAAACACTTAAAATGTTTATTAAAAAAAAAAAAAAAAAAAAAAAAAACAAAAAAAAAAAAAATATATATATATATATATATATATATATATTTACTCAAATAATCACAAAAATCAATAAAAATTTTAAAATTTTCATATATTAATATAAAAAATGAAAATCTTATCTAACAATTATATGTATTTATTATTTAGTAAAAGCAGAAAGAGTTAAATGTGAAGTTGAAAAATAAGTTGATTTTCTTGTAGGTACTAATTCTAATAGAAGTTTAGCAAAAAACCATTATAATAATAATGGAAAATATCCGAATGGACCTATGAGTATTATAATAGTATAATAGTTTAAATAAGTATGTTTCAAATTTTAAAGAATAGTCAATAATTTCAATATATTATATGTTAATTTATGATATTTAGCATTATCTTATACTATTTAATCAAAACACTTTAAACAATAATACTCTTAAAGAAGAGTATTATTGTTTATATATACAATATATAAACAATATAAATATCAATAATTATTTTAAAAATAAATAAATAATAATTATAAAGAAATTCAATCCTTAATAAAGATTTTAAAATTCTGTCTATTAAAACATTTAAGTTAACTTTTATTATTGTATTTTTTCTTAATAATATATATATATTTATTTAATATAATATTCTTAAACATATAATTTTATATGTATTATTTTGAAAAAAAAATTCTATAGTATAAAAACTTAATATATTGTTTAAAAAAAAAATTCAATAATAAAATATATAAAATTTCACTTCAACTTGGGTAACCTATTAAAACTAATATAATATTTATATATTAATATATTAATATGATATTAATTTATACAAAAAAAAATTAATTATTAATATATTATCAAAAATATATTAATTTAAATAGAAATATATATATAAATTTTCTTTTGTTTTTAGTTATTTCTATATATATATATATGTTTTTTTTTTTTTTTTTTTTTTTTTAATAACATTTTATTAAAAAAATGTCAATTTTTAATTTTTTATTTATTTTAATATTTTTTTATTTACATATTAATATAAAAGCATCCAATGTTGAAGATAAGTGTAATATTTCTAATTATGGTGAATGTTTTTATACAATAATGTCAAGTTCAGCTGAAGAACAATGTAATAAAAACGGAAAATGTCCTGATAGTATTATGGAAAATTATGATGAATGTATGATTAATATATATAAAGGAATTTCAGAAGACACAAACGTACTTACTCAGTTATATTTTAAAGGAATGAGTACTATTGGTACCTCTTTTAGTTTTATTTGTGTAAAAGCAGATAATCAATGGTGTTTTGATAAATATAGAAATTCCATAGGTAATAACACAAAAATGAATGAATTTAATTGTAGTTCATGTGGTAAGAAAATCCTGGATAAATATAATATACTACTTGAAAGTATGAAAGAAAAAGATTCGGAAGATTATGAAAATACTAAAAATCATATTAATCAAATACAATCTTGTAATAGCAGTCCATTCTCTAATAAACCTATAAAATTTATATATATTATTTTAATTAACATCTTAATACTTACATTAAAATAATTTTTTAACAATCGTTTATTTAAAAAAAATTTTATGGTATCATATTTGTATTTATTTAATACATTAAAAATACAAGTTATAAATATAATACATATTAATAAATAAATAAAATTAAATAAAAATATAATTCTAATAATAATTCTTTAAATTTCCGTTAAAAATTATTATTATAATTATTATTATCATTATCATATGATATAAGCAATAAAAATAAGAATAATACTTTTATAAGTTTTTTGCTTATTTTATTTTTTTATTTTTTATTATTTTTTTTTTTTTTTTTTTTTTTTTGGAATTATGCTACTAAGAGATTTAAATCCAAATTATTTGATTCTATTTTTACTATGAAATATCCTATTGATTATCCGCTTTGACACACATTGACCAATTAAACCTATTTTGAAATTTTTACTGAATAGATATTTAAAGCCATCACAGGTATGAGAGAATGGAATCAATAATGTCAGGATTAGAACTAAGTGTTTTTATTATTTATTCATTCTTGAAATGCCTAAGCATTTTAACCAAAAGTAATTTGGAACAGTGTATACTTTACTTAAATCTTTTTGCGTAAGTATGTGAACTCTTAAAAGGAAAATCGCTTAAGATTTAAACAAAAGCGGAGGTCGATCCAGAAGCCTTATATCCATGAAGACAATGTCTTTACAACCAGAATAAATACTGAATCAGTAATAATGATATATATTGTTTTAAACAGGAATTGAACTTTAGTCAAAATTCAATTTTTATATCTTTAATGCCGAAAAATTTGATATAAAAAATTTGATACAAAAATTAATAGCATAATGTGGCCAATACTAGTAAATTAAATATTAAAATTTCTTAAAGACCAATTGAATTTCCTATTTGGTATTAGATTTCTATTATTTTTAATTAATACAAATGCATCCACTAACTAACGCTCTAATTTTTTTTTTTGCTCATTTGGAAGTTCTTCTTAAGATCTACAACATAACTAAAGTTCAACTAATTATTGGATCATTATTTTAGAAAAAAATTACACAAACAAAAATTTTTATCATATATAAAAAATGGATTAATTACTTGAAAAATAAGTTGAACCATTACTCTTCACAAAGCTATTTAGTTACATCCTCAAGAAGGGTAAGGCAACCCTTCTTGAGGATGTAACTAAATTCCTAAATAAATATATATAATATTTTTAATTAAAAAAATTTTTTTTTTTTCATCTTGTATTATTATTTTTGGATTTTACATGAAATATGGTAAACTATATAATGTTTGTCATTTTTAATATTTAAATTGTATATATTATAATTATTAATATTTTTAATACTAAACATAGTTAAAATTATTTACAAAGTTTAATTGATATAATTCCAATATTTTATAACTAAGAAAATATTATAAGGAAAAATATATATGAATTAAACTTGTAGTTTTAATATATTTTGATTTTAAGAAAAATCATTAAAAAAAAAAACTTTAAAAAATAATATTTTAATATTATCATTATTATTAATCTTAAAAAATTAATATAAAAATTATATATATTATTTTACATATTCATGTTGCTAATATTTTGTTATTAAATAAATAAAAAATTACTATTTTATATGTATATAATATTATAATATATATATATTGAAATAAAAAAAAAATGAAAATATTATTTATATTTATTTTATATATAATATATATAATTATTTATGTAAAAGCTGAAAATGATGTCAACACCGATGATAATGAAACTTCATTAACTTCAAATTTAATTTATTTTAATGAATGTGCAACATCTATATTAACAAGTTCAGCTGAAGAACAATGTAATAATGATGGAGGAAAATGTCCATATAATAAAACAGAAAGTATGTATCAACTTTTTGTTGAGACATATACAAAAAGTATTGATGAAATTGATGAATCTTTAAAAGATTTTTATAATAATGTTAAAAAAGTTGGACCATCTTTTAGTTTTGTATGTTTAAAAAAAAACTATGAATGGTGTTTTGATTTATATAAAAAAGCAAAAGATAATGATGAACTTTTGAAAGAATTTTATTGTAGTGAATGTGGTCAAAGTATTTTATTAAAATATAATGAATTATTTGAAAAAATGACCGATAAAAATAAAAATACTGAAGAATATAAACAATTAAAAGAAATATTAAAATATAAAAATTATTGTCATCCTGAAGATGAAGATGATTCCTATTGTAATTTACCAGAATTTGGTGAATGTGCTATTGCTGTTTCAATAAGAGATGCTGAAAGTCAGTGTCATGATAATGGGAAATGTCCAGAAGATTTAATAAAAAAAATTCCTAATTGTTATCATAAAATTAATAGGAATACCATAAATGATGATGAAACGGAAATATTAGATCAACCATATTTAAAAACAATTCATCAAATTGGGTTACCTTTTAGTTTTGTATGTGGTAAATCAGATGATGAATGGTGTTATGATAAATATAAACAAATTGGTAATAATAAAAAACTTTTACATGAGTTTTTCTGTAGTGATTGTGGAAAAATAGCTATATCTCATTATACTAAATTAATTGATAAAATTACTGATTTAAATAAAGATGATTATTTACAAATTATAAATCATTCTCATGAATTAAATGTTTGTATAAATAGTGTTACATCATTTAAAAAAAAATCTTTATATACCTATTTTGTTAGTTTCATATTTATAATTTTTATAAATTGGATTCTTTAAATAAATATAAATATTAAAATAATATTAATATTTATAAATTAATAATAGTAATAGTAGAGAAAAAAAAATAAAACAAAATAACTTTTTTTTCCATTGTTATTTATAAGAATAATTATAAATAATATTCATTTTTCTATTTTTTTATTATATATATATAATATTCCTCATTATATAAATATATATAATACATTATATCTATAACACATAACATATATATTTATTTACATTAGTTATGTATATATATACATTTATATTATGTATAATTCTAATCATTTTTCATTTTTAATATTGATATAATATATAAAATATTTAAAATTAAATAAAATAAAACAAAACAAAATAATTATTCATATATATTCATTAATTTTTTTAAAAATAAATATATAAAAAAATTGATTTTCATTCAAATAATACTAGTATATTGTATTATAAAAATAATAATAATAATAATAATAATAATAATAATAATAATAATAATAATAATAATAATAATAATAATAATAATAATAATAATAATAATAATAATAATAATAATAATAATAATAATAATAATAATAATAATAATAATAATAATAATAATAATAATAAAAACTAGAAACTGTGATTTTTTTTATATTTACTTGGTAGAAGTTTTTATACAGTAGCTTAATATTAACATTAATTGAAATTTATATTGTATATATAAATTATAAAATTACTTTTGTAATAAAAACAATTAAAAATGAAAAAATAAATAATAAAAATAATAATAATAATAAAAATTAAAAATTATACTATAATATTTTTTATATATCATAAAAAACAAAACAAAAAAAAAAAAAAACAAAACAAATAACAAAAACATCAAAACATTATTTAACGTAATTCATTTATGAAATATAATAAATTAATTTTTCTAGTTTTATATTTAATTTTTATATTTATTTTTATTGTTTTTATTATTTTTTTTTATTTTATTTAATATATTTATTTATTTTTATTGATATTATATTTATTTTATTTTTGTATTCTATTTCATTTTTTTTATTTTATTATTGATTTTGCTTCATTTTAAATATTTAATACATTTCAGATATATATAATTTTATTTTTTTTTATTATTAAAATTTATTGTTTTATTTAATTTTATTTATTTAATATTTTATATCTAAATATTTTTATATATAATATTTTTTATTTTTTTATGTTATTTTTTTTTATTATTAAAATTATATTTAAATACATTTTTTATTCATTTATTTCATTTTGTTCTTTATATTAACAAGATAAACATAATAAAAAATGTTATTTTTTTTAATTAAAAAAAAAAAAATAATATATATTTCATCATTATTATTTTATATTTAAATTTTTTTATATTTAATAAAATATATATCTACAAAAAAAATATATATATTGTTTTTTTTTTTTTTTTCTATAAATAATTAAAACTAAACAAAAAAATACTTTTGTTTATATATATTTACTTCTTTTTTCTATTAAACTTTTTATAACAATATTTAATATTTGTTATTATATTAGTTATTATTTAATATAACTTATATATATATATTTTTAGTATTTTCTTTTAATGGTGATTTGTTATAGAAAAAATAGAATTTAAGAAGTAAAAGAAAAAATATTTAAAAAAGCTTAAGAGAAGAAAAAAAAAATTTTTTTTTTATCTTTCTCTTTTTTTACTTTTTATTTTTATTTTTTTTTAGAAATTTATGCTCCACATCTACCATATAATGATTGGCAACCGGCACCACAGTGTGCAGCAGATGTACCACAATAATTATATTGAGAACAACATTGACCAGATGGACAGGAACCCTTACCAGCACCACAATTTCCTTGATTAGTATTACCTGATCCACTAGAAGTTCCACATGAACCATAAGCTTTTTGACAACCAGTACCACAGTAATCAGAAGTTGTACCACAGTAACCATATTGAGAACAACATTGACCAGCTGGACATGAACCCTTACCAGCACCACAAGATCCATCACTACTAGTTGGAAGTGAGGTCTTAGTTGTGGTAATCTTCTTAGTAGTAGTTGTAGTCTTTTTAGTAGTTGTTGTAGTCTTCTTAGTAGTTGTAGTTTTCTTAGTAGTAGTTGTAGTCTTTTTAGTAGTTGTTGTAGTCTTCTTAGTAGTTGTTGTTGTAGTTTTCTTAGTAGTAGTTGTAGTTTTACTACCACCTGGACAATAACCATATCCTAATTGACAATTAGTACAGTGGGCTGTTTCTTTTCCACAGTAACCATATGGAGAACAACATTCTTTATCTGGACATCTACCGTAACCTGGACCACATCTACCATCATGTGTATATTCATAAACTTCAGAACCTAAATCAAGGTTTAATCCAAATTCTTTTTTAATATTTTTAGCACGAATGTAAACAAATTCCTTAATACCATAACTAGCACCATGTCTAGATGGACCTTCAATATTAGTTTCAAAATCATCCATAGTCCAACCTAATTGTGTTTTACCACTCTTACGAAGTGGGTGATTATTGATAGTATCGTAATTCCATGCAATTTCATCACGATGACGTTCAACTAAAGCATCTAATCTTTTACTAATAGCGACTGGGTTGAAAATATTTAAGACAATATTTTTAAGAATGGTTTCGAAACGAGCTTTAAGTGTAGCATTAGATAATAATTTATCTATAGCATAACGATGAGGAGCATCATATTCATCAAGACCCCATTCAATGTTAACATAGTCTTTATATGAACGACTCATGTAATCATCATAACGTAAATATTCAGTACCAATATTTAAACCGAATGTACCATCCCAATCTTGACAAATGAAGTAGGTTTTGTGATTTTCAGATGGGTTATCATAAACAGCAAAGTTAGTTGAGTAAAACCAATAAGAATCCCAATGACCAGTAAGATATTGCATAGCAATTGCTTTGAAAAAGGAATCAATATCGAACCATTGTTGTTCAAAAGTTTTAAGTTGAGATGTATTATTAACATTTAAACTTTCAAATTGTTTAGCAAGTTTTTTAATTTGAGTTTTATCAACAGTACGAGTTTTATTATTATATAAGAATGAACTGAAATCATTGCCAGTGTAATAGAAATCAGCACCGGTACTACAATCTAATGGGTAACCTAATTTATTGAAATCATCAATTAAATATTTACCATTACCATCACCATGGAAAGCAGAACGAACGAAAGATTCACTAGCAGCTTGTTCTTGTAAAATATAGTAACCAACAGCTTTATCATTAACGTAAACTCTAGTTTTAATGGATTGAATGGTTGGATAACCAAGAGCATTCATAATATCACCATAAAGATCTTGACGCATGAAAGTTGGATCTTCATTATTATCACGGAATTTTAAAACATAACGACCTTCAATACCACCCTTATTTAATACAACTCTAAATTGGAATTTATTCCATTCCTTATTTTTTGGATAACCTTCAGCATTCTTAAAAGTATAAATACTATCCTTTAATATAAAAACAACTCTTTCTAAATAACTAGATTTTGGGTCCTTAGCAGTAAACATTGTTTCACTCTTAGTACCGTAAATGTAAACAGTTGGAATATAAGAATCATCAAATAATTCACCTTTTCCAACAGATTTGGACCATTTACTGTAAACTTGTTTAAATTGTGGTAAAGTTTTTACAGTATCTTTTCTTCCAAAGAATTCATTATGAGTTGTTGTAACACCTTTTTCTAATTTACGTGAAAAAGCTTCAGCTTTATTGTTTACATAGTAAGTGTATCTTTTTATAGATATAATATAATTATAATAAAAAAAATTAAAAAAAAAAATTAATAATAATTGATTAATTCATATTGTTTTAATCATTTTTTTATATGAGTAGTCCTTTTTTTTTTTTTTTTTTTTTTCATTATTAATTTTTACATTCTTTATTATTCTTTATAAATTTAATTTAAATATCTATTTTATATATATACATTATTTTTTAATTTAATTTTAATAAATATAATATATAATTTTTTTTAAAAAAACATACGATATAGCAGCGTCATCAACAGTAATAGTCGATTGGTAAATTTGAGCATATTCACTAGCTTTTTTTAATTGGTAACTTGTTGAACCAATTTTAACAGAAACACTAGTTGCTCCTGGAGCAATAAGGGAAAATTTAACACTTCTAGCAGTAGCTAAAGCGATAAAAGCAATAATCAATAATAAATTCTTGTACATTTTTAATATATTATTATTTAAATATAATCTATATTCTATGGGCTTTATTATTTGTTTATTTATTTATTTATTTATTTATTTACTTTTTTTTTTTTTTTTTTATTAATTTTTATTATTTTTATTATTATTTTTTATTATTTTATTTTAT
Organism: Anaeromyces robustus; assembly: GCA_002104895.1. Lineage (NCBI taxonomy): Eukaryota > Fungi > Neocallimastigomycota > Neocallimastigomycetes > Neocallimastigales > Neocallimastigaceae > Anaeromyces > Anaeromyces robustus. The sequence goes on along the minus strand of MCFG01000043.1, from coordinate 204,770 downwards.
TATTTTTTTATTTTTTTTTAATTTTTTTTTCTTATTATTTTTTTTCTTTTTTTTTATATATATATATATATATTTTGTAACTTTTAATATTTTTTTTTCTATTAATATTTAAAGTACAAAATATTAAAGAAAAAAAAATTAAAAAAATTCAATAAAAAAGAGGTAATTCATTTTATATTTATACTAAAATGAATATAAGTATTAAAATAACAATATTTTTAATTTAATTAAATTAAACATATCATTATTATAATAAATATGGTATCATCTAGTTATTATGAATAAATATTGTATTTAAATTAGAATAATATTGATTTATAATTATTATATTATTATTCATTATTATTATTTAATTTATTTTAATATATTTGGATAAGATTTTCATTTTTAAAACTTTAAAAAAATGAATTTTTAAATTAATTAATAAAAAAGGTGATTATTTATTATCATTCAATAAAATTTCATGAGATTAAAATTTTAATAAATATTTTGTATTTATTGTTTTAGAATAATTAACTTATTTATTATGAAAATTTATTATGAAAATTGAAGATAATTTTTTTTATTGGTAATCCATATTAATAAATAATAAATTGTAAATAGAAAAAAACAAAAGAGTTTTTTTTTTTTTTTATTTCATGGTTTTATTTAATCTATATAACTATATAATATATTTATAATTATGTCATTACAATATTATAAATATTTTGATGATATAAAAAATGAAAAAATAAGAAATAGGATAAAAAAGGACAAAAAATCAAAAATAAAAGGAAAATACATAACCATTCATATTATTTCATAATAAAAATGATTATTTATTTAATTTTTTTTTTTTTTTTTAATAATATCAAAAATAATAATGTTAATATTATGTAATATTATAAAGCGATGATGCCTGGTTTTTTTTTTTTTTTTTTTTAATATAAATTATTATATGTCATTTTAAAGTCATTTTAAATTAATTTAATATATTCATGTATTACAATCCAATATATTAAATATATAAATTAAATAATATATATTATTAAATTTAAAGTGAATTTTGAAAAAAAATAATTTATCAAAATAATAATGAAACATTAAAAAAAAAAAATTACCTAATAGAAATATTTATTAATTTATAATATATATTAATAAATAAAATTTATAATATTTTATAATTTTATTTTATAATTTTATTTTATAATTTTATTTATATAATAAATTTTTACGAAATTTAAATCAATATAAAAACTATTAAACTAATATTTAGAGTGCTAAAGAATTGCTTGGCTCATTATCAATTTAAAATTTTTCTCTCTAATTTAGTATCACGTAGCACAAACATCAATATATTTTTTTATAATTTTAATATAAAAAAATAATATTAACCATTAAACTAATTAAAACAAAATAACTTTATTTATTAATAAAAAATAGTTTAAAACTAATAAAAATAAATTTAATTGATAAAATTGATAAACTTTATTTATTAATAAAAATTATTTTTATTGACTATAATTTATTTATTACATAACTTTAATTATTATAAAATAATAATTTTAATATATAATTATATTGTTATAAAATTGTTTTTTCATGTATTTTATAATACTTTTTACAATATTAAATATATTATTTTACTTTATTTCATTTTATATATTTAATTAAAACTGTCAAAAGTTTCAAAATGAGAATATTAAAATTTAAATATTGATAATAAAAAAATAATACTATAGTATATATATAAAAGTTATATATAAATAATTGTTATATTTATATTATAAATATATATTATTTAGTATATTATTAAATAGATTTCTTAAACAAAATTTTACTAAATAAACAAATAATATATTTAAAAACATAAAAATAAAAAAAAAACATCAATTTTTACTTTTATTACTATTAAAATTATAAAAAGCAAAGAAAAATTTTATATAATTAAAAATTTTATTAATAATAATTAAAGTAGATATAATTATTCAATAAGAAATTTAAAATATATTTAATAGATTTATATACATTAATTTCCGATAATTTAATATTTTTCTTTTTTTCTCAAATGTAGATAGATATTATAGACATTTTTTATTTTAACTTAATAGTATTAATGGTATATAATTAATTTTATTTAATTTTAAAATGTATAATAATTATTTACATATACCTTAAAAATTCACAATTAGAAAAAAGTTTTAACTTTTTAACACGGTAATTGAAATGTTTTATATATAATAAATAATAATATAAATATCATTATTTACTATTTAATCATTAATTTTTTTTAATTTTTATTATTTATTATTATTTATTATTATTTATTATTATTTATTATTTAATAATTTTTATCATTTTAATTTTATTTATTATTTTATTTTATTACCTTTTTCCTATGTTATATAAATTAAATAATTATAGAAACTTTAAATATTATTATTTTATTAAAGTTGATTTTTTTACTTTTTTATTTATTTATTTTATTAATTTTGTATTAATAAATTATTTTATCAATTAATCATGTTTTATTGTTATTACATTTAATAACAGGATTATTTTATCATTGAAGTATTTATTATTCTTAAAATAAATAATTATTATATTATATAGTGCATTTTAAGATTTAATAAAGTCATTAATACTATTAATACTATATATATAAAAAAGCTAAAATAAAAATGTCCATAATATCTATATACATTTAAAAAAAATTGTATTATTTGATATTCTAATTAACATTAAAAAATATTTCATATATATATATAGCTAGATATTTGTGTAATAATTAGTTGGCTAAATATTATATTTATCTAATAAAATTATAAAAAATGAAATAAACTTTTTAAAAGTTCTTTATTTAGTATAGAAAATAAATGTAATTTTTAATTTTTTAGTAATTGGTATATATATTTTTCTTGTATATTTATATTTTTATCATAGTATAAATATTTATTTATGATAATCTTATCAAAAATATTATCATATATGTTATATATTATTCCATTATTATATTATATTATATTATATTATAAATTAACAATATATTTATTATAACAGTTTTTTTTTATAGCAATTTTTAATTAATTAAATAACAATAACTAAATTAAAAATTTTTGTGATTATGATCAATTTAATTTTTGAGTACAGAAAAAATAATAAATAAATATATAAATAAAAATATATCTAAAAAAAAAAGTACAAAATATTATACATATTAAAAGTACAAACTAAATATATATATGTTTTTTTTTTTTTTTTTTTTGGTAAATAAAAAAAAAAATTTATATTATAGAATTCTAGAATAAATTATTTTTTTTTAATAAAAAAATTTTTTTGAATGTTATATTTTTTATTAAAATGGATATATGGATAAGATATGAAGATATGAAGGATAATAATAAATAATTTTTTTTTTAGTTATTTACATAAATATGTATATAAATGCTATTTTTAAAATATATTTGCTAAATATGTATATTTTGTATTGATAAGAATAAATATATTTCTACATATAAATAATAAAATATATATTATTAATGATATAATGATATAATAAATATACAATAAATGATAATATATAATATCTATATATACACAAATTTTTTTAAATATTTTTTTTTAAAATATAAAATATACAAATTTACAAACTTGATATAAAAATATAAATTAATATATATATATTACATATTTAAAAATATACATATTTAATTTATACTTTTTTATATTTTTATATATATATAATTTTAATCTTTAGATTCATTTTTTACAAACACCATATTCAGATTGACATCCAGTACCACAATAAGCAGAAGCTTTACCACAGTAGCCATATTTTGAACAACATTGACTGTCAGGGCATATACCTTTACCGGAACCACAAGTACCATTTGTAGAAATAGTTTTAGATAAAGATCTTTCACTACTACTAGCATTACATTTGCCAAATTCTGATTGACAGCCTGTAGTACAATATTCAGAAGTAGTACCACAATAACCATATTTAGAACAACATTCTCCACTTGGACATTTACCATAATTTTTACCACATTTACCATCATCTGAAATTTTTTCAGAAGAAATAGAAGCAGAATCCTCAGATTGACTTTTTGGACAATAACCCCAATCAGATTGACATTTATTACAATAATCACTACCAGTACCACAATAACCATAAACGGAACAACATTGATTACCTGGACATTTACCATGATCTTTACCACATTTACCATCAGTTGAAATAACTATACCATCACTAGAATAATTACCTGAACCTAAATCAAGATCTAATCCAAATTCCTTTTTAATAGTTTTAGCACGTTTATAAACAAATTCTTTAATACCATAACTAGCTCCACGTCTACCTCTACTATTAATATTAGTTTCAAAATCATCCATAGTCCAACCTATTTGAGGTGAAGCTGCTTTACGAAGTGGATGATTATTTATTGTATCATAATTCCATGCAATTTCTTCACGATGACGTTCCACTAAAGCATCTAATCTTTTATTTATTTCAGTAGGATTAAATACATTTAAAACAATGGTTTTAAGAATTTTTTCAAAACGAGCTTTAAGTTTAGAATTTGAAAATAATTTATCAATAGCATAACGATGTGGTGCATCATAGTCATCAAGACCCCATTCAATATTAACAAAATCTTTGTAGGAACGATCCATAAAATCTTTATAACGCATATATGGCATACCAAGATTTAAACCGAAAGTACCATCCCAATCTTGACAAATGAAATAGAATTTATATTTACCATTATGAGATTCAGTTGGATTATCATAAACAGCAAAATTAGTTGAGTAAAACCAATAGGAATCCCAATGACCAGTAAGATATTGCATAGCAATTGCTTTAAAGAAAGTATCAATATCAAACCATTCTTTTTCAAAAGCTTCAACAGCACTATCACTTTTAACATTTAAATCTTCAAAAGCTTTACAAAGTTTTTTAACTCTTGATTTATCATAACGATCACGATTATAAATTTGGAAAGCATAAAAATCATTACCAGTATAATAGAAATCAGCACCAGTACTACAATCTAATGGATGACCTAATTTTTTTTGATCATTAATTAAATATTTTCCATTACCATCTCCATGGAAAGTTGCACGAACGAAAGATTCACTAGCAGCTTCTTCTTGTAAAATATAATAACCAACTGCTTTTTCATTAACATAAACTCTTGTTTTAATGGATTGAATGGTTGGATAACCAAGAGCATTCATAATATCACCATAAAGATCTTGACGCATGAAAGTTGGATCTTCATTATTATCACGGAATTTTAAAACATAACGACCTTCAATACCATTATTATTTAATTTAACTTTAAATTGCATTTTATCCCAATATTTGTTTTTTGGGTCACATGGAATATCCTATTATGATAATATATTAAAAAAAATTACGATATTAATATGAATTTATTAGATAAATAAAATTTAGTTTTAAAAAGGAAATTTAATATATATACAAATATATAAAATATAAAAAAAAAATAAAAAATAAAAAATAATAAAAAATAAAAAAAAAATAAATAAATAAATAAAAATTATCTATAATTTATATAAAAAATTGTATATAATTTTTATTATATACATATATATATTTTCTAAATTATTGAAATAAAGATATTTTATTTAATATAAATTTTCTTTTTTTTTTTTTTCATTTACCTTAAAAGTATAAATGCTGTCTTTTAAAATGAAAACAATAGCTTCTAATTTATCAGATGAAGCTTTAGTGGTAGTGAATATTTTTTCACTTTTGGAACCATAAATATGAACAGTTGGAATATAAGAATCATCAAATAATTCACCCTTACCAACTGATTTAGTCCATTTATAAACTTGTTTAAATTGTGGAAGAGTTTTAATTGTATATTTTCTTCCGAAAAATTCATTATGAGTAGTAGAAGAACTTTTACTGATGGTACGAGTAAATATTTCAGAAATACCATCTACGACATATTTATATCTGTTTAAATTTTTTTATTAATAGATTGTATAATATTAAATAATAATGTAAATAAAAGAATTAATATATATTTATTAATTATATAGAATTCATTTAACAATTATATATTTTAGATATTAGTAAAATTGTTTATACTGATTAAATTTAATTTATTATTATCCATATTAGGAAAATAAACAAAATAAATATTTTAAAACAAAATTAATAATACAAAAAACACAAAATAAAAGTTATAAGAAAAATATAAATTATATAATAAAAAAAAAGAAAAAAATAAATATAGAAAAAAAGTATATTATTATTATTATAAATAATACTCACGAAACATCGGCATTACCAACAGTAATAGTACCTTGATAAACTGGTGCATAAGAACTATACTTCTTTAATGAATAAGATTGACTACCAATCTTAACACTAACAGATTTACCAAAAGCAACTACAGAAAATTTAACACTTCTTGAAGCTGCTATTGTTACTAATAATGCAAATAGAAATAAATATCTAAGAAGCATTTTTCTTAATTAAAAAAATTATATTTTTTAATGAAAAATTCTATTAAAGATAATAAAATTTTCCTTTTTAGATATATATATATATTTTTTTTTAATAATTCTTTTATAATAATAAATAAAAAATATTATTTATTAAAAATTGGTAATATATATATATTTATTAAAATTTAAAAAAAAAATTAAATAAAAAAAAAAAAACTTTTTTTATTTCTTTTATATAAAAAAAATTTTTTATAAATTTATTTAATAAAAGTTCATTATTTTATCTAATATATATGAAGATTTATTTAATATTCAATATGAATAATGATAATTTAAAAATTTTAATAGTATAATTCAAACAATAATTAAATTACATAATCTTATTATCTTAATAATAAGTAAATCAAAAAAAAAAAAGTAATAATAAATATGAAAATAAATTTGTTTTTCTGTTTATTATATATAACTTTTTTTAAATAAAGTAATATATTATTATTTTATTATAAATTCATTTATTAATTTTTTTTTTTTTTTTTGCATATTCATTTATGTAAGTATTTATTTATTTAATATTTGTTTATATGTATTCTTTATAAATTACTTAATATTTAATACTATAATATAAATATTAATATAATAATTAATATTAAATTTGTTTTTTCTTTTTCATCCGACTTATTATAAAAAAATAAAAAAGTTTAAAAAATTTTGTCTACATAAATTAAATATTTTTTAATATAATTAAACTTTGAAAAGAAATAATTCTGCAGAAAAAAAAATTACTAAAATAAAGAGCTAAAATTATTAAACATAAAATTTTATAATAATTAAAATTTTTAAATATTTTATTATAATCATTATTATTGTTATTATTATTATTATTATTATTATTATCATTATCATTATCACATTATTATTATTATTATTATTATATTTTTATAATTTATATTATATTATATTATATAATATTATATTATTTTTTATATCTTATTTATTTATTTTTTAAGTTTAATATTATATTTAGTATTAAGAAACTTAAATTTGTTTAATATTTAGCTTTCTTAATGCTAAATGAAATATCTAAAATTGATTTTTAATTTTAATTTGTTTCGAATTCTATTCTTAAATGAAATAATATGCGTTTAGCATTTTTTTTTTTTTTTTTGTTATTTTTTTTATTAGAAAATATTTAATTAAATCATATTTAAAATGTTTCATTAATTTAAATTTTCTTTGCATTTTTTTTTCTGATTAACTGAATAACAAATACTACAATCAAATAATAATATAAATTTAATTATTATTATTATTATTATTGTTATAATAATAATAATTTTTTATAATTAATAATTTTTTATAGCTAATAATTAAAATATTTTCTTATTTTTTTATTATGGAATATGTAGTTAAAATTTATTTATAAATTATTATTAATTAATAACTTAAATTATAGGTAAAATAAAAGACAATAAAAAATTTCATTCTAAGGAAATATTAAATATAAAAATATTTAATTACATAATTTAAATAATTATTATTAAATAAGAAAAAAAAAGATATTTTAATATGCGTTTTACAAAAATAATAAATAAATAATAATAATTATTTATTATTATTATTTACAAAACTTTATATAATTTATGTAAATAACTTATTATCTTAGAATGAATTCATTATTAATATAATAAACAAATTTAACAATTTTTTAAGTTTTTTTTTATATTTTAAATAAGGAAAAAAATAAAGAAAACGGAAAAAGAAAGCATAATATGTAATATAATATTATATATAAAAAGGACCGTTTCCCTTTTTATCTATTTTTGTTTTATTTTATATTTTATTTTACTTTATTTTATTTTATTATATAACAGCAAGTATTTTAAAAAGTTTTCATAATAGGAAAATATAAATATTAAAATTAATTTTTATATATAAATATTAAATATTAAATATTTATTTACTAATTTAAAATAGATATTTATTTTAACATATAAAAATAAAAAAAAATATTATATATAAAAAAAAATATAAAAATATATTTATTATTAAATAAAATAAAAGAATAATGGCATTTTTTTATTATATATATTACTTTATATAACTTATTTATTCTTTATTTTTTACAATTTTTTCTTTATATTAACTATTGTTTTTTTTATTTTTGGTTTGTACATACTATAAATAAACCAGAATAAATATATATATAAGATTTGTATCAAAAAATTTTAATGAAGTTTGAATAAAGATTTTCTTATTCCTCAAATAATCTATGTATTTATCAAAACGTAAAAGGCTAAAAAGTTAAATTTAAACTTTAAATAAACAAAAATAAATAAACAAAAAAAATTAATATAATAATTAATAAATATTTAATAAATTGATATTAAAAAAAATAAATAAGAATTAATATTAAACAATAATTAATATTATAATATTTAGGAAATATAAAAATAAAATAAACAAAACTTACATAATTATTATGCATATATTTGTTAAACTTTTTTATATTAATAAAAAATATATAAAAAAAATATTATAATATTATATATAGTTATTATTATTATATAATGAATTTTTATTTTATTTATTCACTATTAAATTATAATGGTTGTAACATTTATATATTATAATGTTTTAATATCATTCTATATTTATATGCTGTTTATTAAAATAGTAAATATTATTATTAATAATTATTAAAAAAAGGAAAAATATTTTAAATAACAATAATAATTAATTTAAAAAAAGGAAAATATTGATAAATAATAATAATTAAAATAAAAAAATTGTTTATAGATAGCATATTTTAGACTTTTTATAATTTAGTTTTAGAATATTAAAATTTATATAAATTAACATTTAAAATAATTTCTTCATATTACTTTATTATTTTAATCATTAATAAATAAATATTATATATTTTTTTAAAAAAAAAAAAAAAAAAAAGAATTTAAAAAATATCATCAAATATTGCAAATTTAAAAATTTCCTTTTTTTTAATTTATTTTAAAAATAAATTAAAATTAATGATTAATTTATCATAAGCTTTTTTTTTATTTTTTAATTAAAGAATTTTTAAATAAATTTTAATTTATTTTAAAAGGTTATTATTAAAATAAGTAAAGAATTTCTGTATAATTAATAATTAAAAATTATTTAATTATTTTTGATTTTATAAAAGTTCTTTAATACTATATATATATAAAATTAATTAATATTAGAAAAAAAAATAATATAATAAATGTAATAACTAAGTAATAAACAATCATTTATATAATATACATGTCATATTTTTTTAATTTGTACATAAAATATATTTAAATTAAAATTGATAATTTAATTATGAAATAATCGATCAATTTTAATTATTAATGAACTATTTTTTTGTAAATTTTATTAATAAACTTTCACAGCTAAATAAATTTTTTCTTTTTAATAATAATAGATTTGTTATAATATTATATTTAATTATTATTAATAAGTTCTACTTCTTACAATACGTCAGTTATAGTCGCAACTCAACAATCACATTAAGAATTACATTCTTTACTTATTGCGGATTAAAAAAATAGGCTTTGAACCTTTGTTCAGATATAGATAACATTATATATATATGCTATATAAATAATAATAAATACAAAAAAATAAAATAAATAATAACAAAATAATATAAAAAAATAATTATAGTTATATATATAGTATGAAATATATTATGTTTAATATAAAAATACTTATAATATTAATACATAATATTTTATTCATTATAATTTTATTGCTTTTACAAAAAAATACATATATTTAATAAAAAAATAACAAATAAAAAACCACAAATTTTTATAATTATTTAATAATTTATTTATTATCTTTGATGCTGATGCTAAATAGTGTAGTGGTGTTCTAGTCATTCTGTTAGTGGTAACTTTAATTCTAATATATTAAAATATTTATGAAAATTAAAAAAAAAAAAAAAAAAAGATTTTGTTAACTGTATATATATTATATAAAAAAATAAAATAAAAAAAAGTAAAATATTAATAAAATATTATTTTAAAAATAAAAATAAAATTAACCTATTTTTTTATTATATATTAATACATTTATATAGTTGTATGTATTAAAAATGTATCAATAAATTTAAAATATTATTTTATATATAATAAATTAATCCACATCCATTAATTATTTCAATTAATTTTACTTATTTTTATTAATTATAAATATAAATAACAATAAATAATGGAATTACAAAAAGAATACGATTCTATTTGTGTATATATTCATTTAGAAAGATTAAATAGTAATATAATAAAATATAAATCATTAATTCAAGACCTTACTTTAAAAGCTAATAAAAGATTAGATATTTTAATTCATTGTAATGAAATTGTTGATCTTTTAAATGATAATCATTTATGGAAAAAATGGAAAGAAGTTGAATCATTATTATCAAATTTCTATGTTATGACTTCACAAAAAACATATCAATGTGGGAAAATACTTCTTGATGTCAATGTAATTTTTGATAAATGGTGTGACTATGATATATTCATTGAAGATTCTTGGGATATTCTAGTTTTAACAAATAGTAAGTTTATTAATATAGTTATTTAATTATTAGCATTGTTATTGATTATTAATAAATTTATAATATTATAAATGTATTATTTTTTAAATATATTATAAATTTTTTAATTATATATTATTTATAATACATATTTCATGAATATTAAAAAAAATAAAAAAAAAAAATAAAAAAAAAATGAAATGTAATTTCAAAAGAAAATGATATTGAAGAAATTGAAGATATTAATGAGCAAAGATATAATATGGAACTTTCAAAATTAAAATATATATATAATTCATTTTTTGATGTTAAAACCGAAACTGATATAGAAATTGAAAATACTGAAGAACCAACTTGCTTCTTAGAAAATAATGGAAGTAATAAGGATTGCCACCCAACTGTAGCTCTTGGTGGTACATTCGACCATTTACATAATGGACATAAAATCTTATTATCCATTTCAGCTTGGATAGCATCGAAAAAAATTATTTGTGGTGTATCGGGTAAAAATATATATATAATAAATTATTTTTATAAAAATTAAACAAAAAAAAAAAAAAAAAAAGATAGTGAATACATTAATTTATAAATTGATTTAATAATATTCATGTTAAATAACAACGATAATAATAATAAAATAGATGATGAATTATTAAAAAATAAAAAAGGAGCTGAATTATTAGAACCAATTTATCAAAGATGTTATAATGTACAAAAATTTTTATATAGAATTAGAAGAAATCTCATTTATTATATTATTCCAATACATAATGGTTATGGACCAACAATTGTTGAGAAAGATATACAAGCTATTGTTGGTTCTTTGGAAACTTTAAATGGTTGTCGTGCAGGTATAGACATTATATATACTCTATCATATATCATAATATAAATATTCTTTATATATTTATATATAAATATTATAAAATATATATTATATATATTATTACAATTATTAAAACTTACATATATCTGTATACTGTATTTATATGTGTGTATTATTTAAAACTTTATATATATATTTTTTTATTATTTTTTCTTTTGCAAATAAATAATTTTTGTTATTTATATAATAGTTAATAATAAAAGAGAACTTTTCGACTTTCCATTATTAGATATTTTTTCAATTAGTTTACTTGCACCAAAATCTAAAAATTTAGGCTTAGAAGATGCTGTATTAAAAATGAGTTCAAGTTCTATTAGACTTCATCTTTTAGGTCAAAATGAATCTGAAGATAAACCTATATAAAGAAATAACTATAAAAAGCATATATTTTTATGTATATATGTATTATATATTGATCTAATAACTTGGCCTGACAACTCGTCAATAATCAATAGTTAATAATAATTAATAATAATTATATATATTAAAAATGTTAATATATTTATAATAAATAAATTAGATTTTACATATGATTAATTCATATGATTAATATATAGTTAAATACAATAAGAGTATTTAAAATAAAATAAAAAAAAAAAATAAAAAAAAAAAAAATAAAAAAAAAAATAAAAAATAAAATAAAATAAAATAAAATAAAGTAAAATAAAATAATATATAAATAATATAAAATAAAATAATATAAAATAAAATAATATAAAATAAAATAATATAAAATAATATAAAAAAAAATAAAATAAAATAATATAAAATAATATAATATAAAATAAAATAATATAAAATAAAATAAAATAAAAAATAAAATAAAATAAAAATAGTACTAATAATAATAAAAATAATATAAGAATAGTTAAAAATATATGAAGAAATAAGGGTTTTTAAATACTTTTGTCCACTTTTTTTGAATTTTTAAAGATTAACTTTTTTTACATTAATATTCTTATAAGTATTTTATATATTTACTTGATTATTTATTTGTCTGTTTTATATTATTTAATATTTATTTTATTTTATTTTATTATTTTGTTTTTTTATATTTTTTAATATAATAATAATAATAATTATTTTTATTTATATTATATATATATTTAAATATATATATTATTTTTTATTGTTTTATTTATAGTTTATTTTTTCAATTTTTTTTTTATAAAAATGAAAGAAAAAAAGTAGTATAAAATATATATTACGGTTTAATTCTAATATTTAATTGAAAAACAAAAAACAGTATATAATTTACAAAAAATAATAAAATAGAAATATGTATAAAACATTTTATAATATAAATATAACTTCGTAGTTTCTAAAATACTATATTATTTATAATATAATAAAATTATATATTACTATGTAATATAAGAAAAAGTTAAATATATAGTATATAGATAAGATGTGGATAATTGATATACAATATATACAATATTAAATATAAAAATTATATATATATGTTAATTTTTTGATTTTTCTATTTATGATAATGATAATATTGAAAATGCTATATTAAAGAACAAAAAGGAAAAGAGAATAAAAAAAGAAAAAACTATGTTTTGATTTAACTTCATGATTTAGTAGATTTGGAAGGTTTTGGACTTTTTGGACTTTTTGGAGTTGTTGGAGTTGTTGGACTTTTTGGGGATTTAGGAGATTTAGGAGATTTAGGAGATTTTGGTGATTTAGGAGATTTTGGTGATTTACTTAAAGAATTTCTACTAGAAATTTTACCTTTAGAACTTTTGAAACTTTTTGGTATACCAAATCCTTCCTTTTTAAATTTCTCTTCATGTTCTTTACACATATATCTAGTACAATTTTTAGATATAGAAACTTTATTAAGTAAACCATATTTATGAGAAGAATCAATTTCACCAATAATTTTTTTAAATTCATATCTAGAAGAATCAATCATATGACATATTTGTTTATAATTAATTGGATCTGGTTTAGAGGTATAAATTTTTGTTGCTAAAACATTAGAAATATTTTCAAAATATTTATTGGTTGAAGTACCACTTAAGCATTTTTCAAATAAAGATTTACAATAATTGGCATTTTCATCGAGGCGATCAAGAATACAATCTACACTTAATTTTAAAATAACCGAAGTAGAAGCCAATAATTTATTAGCATTACGAATATTATATGGATAAGGTGTTTCCATAACATGTTCTTGTCCATCATATTCACATAAATAGTGAATTTGAAATTGTGGACTTTCCATCCAATTATCAACGTTTGCCCAAAAGTCTCCTTCTTTTGTTTTATCTTTTGTTTTTTTGAATGAAAATATATTTTTTATACCACCTTTTGCCTTTGGTAAAAGAATAAACAATCTTGGCATAGAATTTTCTGTTTTAGTACCATAATTACCAAAGACTAATTCAGCTAATTCATTATGATCAAATTTAAATTCAGCATTAGGATCATAGTTATTTTTAATTAAATCATTATCATATTTACTCTTCTTTTCTTCTTTTCTATTCTTATCTTTAATTCTTTCAATATTAACTCTTAATTGATTTCTTTCTTTTGCAATGTCATTCTTGGCTTCTTCCTTTTTCTTTTCTAATTCTTCAACTTGATCACTACCTTTACGAAGAATTTCTCTAATTTCACTATTATTTTTAATAATTTCATCAATTAAAGGTTGTACTTTAGTAATAAATAGATTAATTAAATCATCTACTGTTTCTTTATTTCTAAGAGAAAGTAAATCAGAATCTTTTAATAATTCATTTAAGAATACTTCATTATTTTGTTTCATATGTTCATCCAATGATGTATAATTATCGGTTAATTGTGCTATTTTTTCTGTTAAAATTTTTACTTTTTCATTAACTTCAGTAGCTGAACTATCATTAGAAATTGAAGCAACATCTGAATTAGCACATTCCGATCCAAAGTCAGCATACATTTGATGACCTAATGAATCACGTTTACTATGCTTGGATTTGTTGTTAAGAGTTTGATTTAGTGGTTTAATATTATTATAAATAGCATTATAATAAGTTGGTACTTCAGATTCTGTATTTGTTTCTAATTCAGTTCCTGCATAAATACATAATTCATCAGTATTATTAATATTATTGTTTTTAATATTACTATTTACATTAATAAATAAATATTGTTAAAAAATATTATATATTTATTTGTTATATTCATGATTATTGTTAACGTTAATATTGTTGTTGATGTTGTTTTTTATGTTAATTTATATTATATTATTAGTAATAATATTGATTTTATGTTTATTATTTTTATATTATTTCAGATTATAAAAAAAAAAATTATAAATAAATATTATAGAAAAAAAATTTTTTTTTTGGATATAGAAAATAATAATGTTAAAAAATTATTAAATATTATATATTAATAAATTATTAAATAAAAAAAATTTAAATTCATTTACAAGTTTCTAAGTTTATTCAATTTTCCATTCTTAACTTCAAATGGTATTTCAGTAATCAAATTATCATTTAAATTTCTTTCATTTATAAATAATAAATATTAAAAATTTTTATATAGGTATTTAACACGAAAAAATAATAAATCATTAGTTCATATGGTATATATATATATATAATTTTTTTTATAAAATTACTTACAAAGTTTCTAAATTTGATAAATCTCCTAATTCCATTGGTACTTCTATTATCTTATTATAACTAAGATCACTTTATTATGGGTAAATAATTTATTTTTAATATAAATATAAATAATCTAATATAATAATAATAATAATAATAATAATAATAATAATAATAATAATAATAATAATAATATTAATATTAATAATAATAATAATATATTTACAGGAATGTTAATTTCTTTAATAAATTAATATTTTCCGGAATGATTTCAATTTCATTTTCTGATAAATTACTATACGTAATATAATAAAGAATATAAAAATTATTTTTCATTAATATAAATATTGTATATACATGGTTTAATTTATATAATTAATAATATTTAATGAAATATTGTATTTACAGTTCTGTTAATAATGTAACTTCCATAAGTTCATCTGGAATACTTTGAATATCATTTGAATTTAAATATCTATTTTAAGTAAATATTTTTATTATTTTATTACATAATAATATATAAGGAAAAATTAATACATATTATTTTTAATCAATAATTTATTATTTTTTTTAAATAATAATAAAAAATAAAAAAAAAAAAGAAAATAAAACTTACAAAACTTTTAATTTTATAGCATTTTTAATTTCCTTTGGAATTTCATTTACACGATTACTTTTAATATATCTAAAATAAATGAAATATATATATATATTTTATTATCATATTATTTATTATTATCAATTGTTAATATTGATATATTTAAAGTTTTAAAAATTATTAATATTATATATTATATAATTACAATGATTTTAAATTTTGAAGGTTGAAGACTTCACCAGTAATAGTAGATATTGTATTATCATTTAATGATCTTGAATCATTAATATAGAAAAAATATAATTTTAGATTGAGTTATTATACATTTAGAGTGAAAAAATTATTTATAGTATAAATAATTTAAAATTTACAGTAATTGCAATGATTCAGCATTTTCAATTTCCTTTGGAATAGTGGATATTTCATTTGAATTCAAATTCCTTTATAAATATAATAATATATATGATTATTAATAATTTTTTTTCATTGATAGATGAAAATTTTATAGAATTAAAAATTTATATATATTACAATATACAAAGATTTTTTAAATCAAACAATTCTTTTGGTAAAGAAGTGATTCTGTTTTTTTCTAAATTACTATATTTTATTGGAATTATTTATATAATATTTTTTGATTAATTTTCCTCTTATTAAAAAATTAAATATACATAAAATATATAAAAAATAGTTTTTTTAATTTTTTTAATTACATAGTATGTAAATATTTGCATCTATGAATAGAAGATGGAATGGACTCAATAAGATTATCATCTAAATTACTATAATATAATAATAATAAATTTAAAATTTATAATATGATTAATAAAACTAATTCTTTTTTTTTCTGTTTTAAATATTTTTATTCTTTTATTTTAAAATAATAATATTTACAGAATATGTAAAAGTTTAAGTTTTCCAATGCTCTTCGGTATTTCTTTAATTTCATTTGATTGTAAAAATCTTGTTTTTTTTTTTTTTTTTTTTTTTTTTTTTGAAATATATATTTATATATATTTAATATACATATTTATATATGAATACATTTTAATAAATATGTAATAATAAATAATTATATACATATATTGAAAAAAAAAATATTATATATACATATGAGTTAAAGACGATAATTCTCCAATCTCATCTGGTAACTTAGTTATTCCATTTTCACGTAATGATCTTTTTATTTATTAATTCCATAATATTAAAAAAAATAGTATAAATGTATTATTATAAATATATATTGTTTTATTTCTTTTTATATTTAAGTATTCTATTATCATGATATATACAATCTAGTTAAATTCTTTAATTGTCCAATGTTTGGTGAAATAGTTTCAATATTATTCCATCTTGCGCTCCTATATTAAATAATATATAAAATATAATATGATATCTTAATTTATTATAATAATAGTAATAATTTTGATAACAGTAATAACAATAACTAAATTAATTATTACAAGAATCTTAATTTATCGAAATTTCCAATTTCATCAGGAATACTATTCAATTTGTTATTATCTAATGACCTGATAATTTATATATATTTAAAAATAAAAATAATATATTATAAATAAATAAATATATTGTAAATTTTATAATAATTATTAAATTTTTTATAATTAGTATATACAATATTAGTATTTACAAATTATTAATATTATTCATATATAATAATTCTTTAGGTAATTTCTTCAAATTTTGTCCATTTCGATTTCTATATTTATGAATGTTTATTTTTCATTATTTTATTTATAAAAACATATGTACATCCATTTGAGAATAATTAAAGTAAAAATTTAAAATATGAAATTAATACAAGAAAATATAATATTTATTTTGATGGAATATATATGTATTTACAATTTTTCAATTGTAGCTAATTTACGTGATTCAAAACTTTTAAATAATTTTTCATTTGTATATCTAAAATTATCTTTAGAATCATCATCTAAGTATTGATAAATTCCGGTCAAAATTCGACTTTGAAGATCGTTAAACTGAACCATTGTCTTGTCTTTTTTATTTTTATAATTGTAATTATTGTATATTATTTATTATGCTATAAATACAAATATCTTTTTTATTTTAAAACAATTTATATATATATATGTTAAGATTTAAGTAATAATAAGATTTAAAAAATAAAAGAAAAAATTTTTACAAATAATAACAATAAATTAAGAACTTGAAAAAACTCTTAATTTATTATTACTATTATTGTTATTTAATTTATAATAACAATAATAATAGTAGAGTATTATAATTATTTTTTTTTATCTTAATATTATTAAAAACTCGATATAAAAAATTCATACAAATAATATAAATTATAGTTTAATAGAAAAAAAATTTTTTTTTTTGGTTATATTTTTATTTTTATTTTTATTTTTATTTTTATTTTTATTTTTATTTTTTAAATAAAGTATTGTAAGATATAACAAAAATAAAAATTTAAAACTTGATTTATATGATTTATATTTTAATATTTTTTTTTTTTTAAATTAAGATTAAACTTTTTTACTAACATGATTTGTATACTCATAAATTTATTATATATATAATAATTATAAAAAATAAAATTATACTTTATAAATAAATATGAATATAAAAAAATAAAATAATTTGAAAGGTTTATATATATATTTTTATTTTAGAATAATACTTATGAATTTTAATAAGATAATATTTTAAAACGAAACGTATATATATATAATATATACAAAACAGCTAATGGAAAAAAAAAAAATTAATATAATTACAAAACTTTAATACAGTACAAAAATAATACAAATTATTATAGATAAAATAAATATGATTTATGTAAAATTATTATTTTATAAAATGATCATTTTACTTTCTACGTTTCCACATATTATAAACCATAAATTATTCTTTTTATATTTTTAAAAAAATCTTTATTTTTAACTTACATATTAAAAGAAGTTATTTAATAATTATTATTAATTATTATTATACTTTTTTTTTTACTATTATTGTTATTATAGTCCTTTATTATTTTTATTTAATTTGTTGTTATTTGTTTATTATTTCTAATTTCTAACTATCATATTTTTTTTTTATTTAAGATAATAAATTTTTATTTATCTGTATAAAGAATAAAAAAAAGGTTTTTTATTTATTTTAAATATTAAATTTGCTTTAATATTTTTTATTACATAATTGTATATAAATACTTTTTGCTGTTGTATTATTAAGATAAAAAAAAAATTATAATTGTATATTTTTTATCTTTTATTATTATTATTATTAGTATTATTATTAGTATTATTATTAGTATTATTATTATTTCTATTATTGTAGTCCTTATTTTTTATTTTATTTTTTTTATTTTTTTATTTATTTTCATATTAATTTTTTTTACTATTTATATTAATTTTATGTATATATATATATTTTAATATATTATATAATGATTAAATATACTTTTCTATTTTAATTATTTAATTATTATTATTGTTTTTTATTTTTTATTTTTATTTTTTTTTTTTTTTATTATTTTTATATTTATTTTATTTTAGAGTACATAGTAATGATAATCATAAAATTAAAACACTTATTTAATTTATTCTTTTATTATTTTTTATTTATTTTTTTAATTAATTTATTTATTTATATATAAAGATATTATTATTTAATTTTTTTTTTATTTTATTTTATTTTATTTTATTTTATTTTATTTTATTTTATTTTATTTATTATATTTATTATTATCAATGTTTATTACTATTACTTCTTTCCCTTAAAACCTAAACTTCATTTTTTCCTTTTTGGAGTGTATTAAGAGTTTTAAATAAAGCTACAGCCTCTCTTATTTTGGAAAACTGAACACAAAATGCTTGAATTTCAATGAAAAATTCATCAATTGGTAACAATTCGTTTCTTATTAATGACTGTAAAAATACACATACCTTTATTATTATTTAAAAAATAATTTATTATCATTAATATAAAAAAAAATAATGATTTAAGATGAAAAAACATATTTTATTATTTATTTATTTATTTATTTATTTAATTTATTTTATATTATTAAAAAATAATAAAATAAAATAAAATTAAATAAAATAAAATAAAATAAAATAAAATAAAATAAAATAAAATAAAATAAAATAAAATAAAATAAAATAAAATAAAATAAAATAAAATAAAATAAAATAAAATAAAATAAAATAAAATAAAATAAAATAAAATAAAATAAAATAAAATAAAATAAAATAAAATAAAATAAAATAAAATAAAATAAAATAAAATAAAATAAAATAAAATAAAATAAAATAAAATAAAATAAAATAAAATAAAATAAAATAAAATAAAATAAAATAAAATAAAATAAAATAAAATAAAATAAAATAAAATAAAATAAAATAAAATAAAATAAAATAAAATAAAATAAAATAAAATAAAATAAAATAAAATAAAATAAAATAAAATAAAATAAAATAAAATAAAATAAAATAAAATAAAATAAAATAAAATAAAATAAAATAAAATAAAATAAAATAAAATAAAATAAAATAAAATAAAATAAAATAAAATAAAATAAAATAAAATAAAATAAAATAAAATAAAATAAAAAACAAAATAAAATTAAAAAAAAATAATTATACTTACTAATCTTGCTTGTCTACATTGAAAGTAAGGTTCGTTATTCTTTTTTTCACATGCACTAATACAATTAGAAATGTAAGTATGTAAAAGCTCGTTTGGGAATTTTGTTGCTTTAGCAATATTATTAACTACTTCCATAGAAGCTAATGAGACATTAATATTTACTAATATTTGAAGATAACTTTACATATTCATATTTAATTTATTTATAAATAATTTAATTAAAATAATAATAATAATTATGATAATAAAAAGAAAAAGAAGAAGAAAAATTTTATATATATAGAATTAGATATATTATTATATAAAATAATTATAATATAATCAGATTTTAATCTATCCTATATATATTTTTAAATAATACATACTTATTAAATTTTGGTGAATTTATTAATTGTCTTAAAATAACAATTGCAATTTTCGAATTATTTTCAACTAATTTTGGAAATTTTTCATAAGTTATGTCACAAATGTATTTTAATTTCTTATCTTTCTTTAATTCCTCAATAACCATCTATTATTATATAGTATAGTTTTTTTATAAAAAATATTATAATAAATAAGTAAAATAGAATTAATAATTATTTAATTATAATAATAATGCAAGAATAATAATAAATAATACTTTACTTCTTGTTGATGAATAGATAATTGAGTTTTTAATGCAAGCTCCATTAAATGTCTAATTTTGTCACGTTTAGCATAATTTTTCCCCATATTATAATCCCATTCAAGAGTATGCGTTATTTCCCTTGGTTTTATCCATATTACCTATAAAAAAATAAATTTATACAATAAAAATTTTAAATTATTAATTTTTTTTATATTTGTATATATACGATAAACTTTATTAAATATATTTTCTTAATTATTATCTTACCTCTTTTTTATGAAATGGATAAAGAGGAGGAATTGGATTAATTATTGGTGGTATAAAAATTAATTTATTTGATTCTGAATTACTTAAAATTTCTTTTGCTATAACGCTGACATCATCAATATAATTAATATTTTGATTTTTTAAAAGACTATTTATTTAAAATATTTATATAATCAATGTTATTAAATTATACAAAAGCAATATGATCAGTTTAAGTATAAAAATATACATATTATAATATTATTAATAAATTATAGTTAATAAATTTTATAAATAAATAAATAAATAAATAAATAAATATAACTACCTAATATTTTCGTTTGAAATAGGTAATATATTGGTTTCATCACATCCTTCAACATTATATTTATCTCTTAATTCCTCTGACAATTTCTTAAATAAAAATTGAATTTCATCTGGTTGAGGATTTATAGTATTGTTGTTACATGCATATAATAATTGGGTAACTGTAAGTTTTGATGTCTTTATTTAAAATTATGTATATATATGAAAAAATTTATATTATATATCAATTTAAATAATAAATAAATAATAATATTTAATATATATTTTGATTTTTTATTATATAAAAATGATAATAAATGAAAGGTTTTTATTTTATAAAAAAACATTTAATATTTAAAAAAAAAATAATAATTATACACAATGAATCCAATGAATAATTAAAAAATAAATTATAAATTATATTTAATACTTTTAATATTATATTTTATAGTTACCTCTGTTGTATTAATAATAATTGAATAAATGGAATAAATTTCAATAATTATATTTCTATTTTGCTCACTACTATTATTACTGTAAAGACGATCTTTTAATATATTATATATTGAAAACAACAATACTTTATTATTTTCTGGATTTAATAAATAAACACTGTAAATTATAAAAATTGCTATTATTCTTTCAGATTCCTAATTAAATATTAATAATTAATAAAACAATAGCAAAATATGTATATATATTTATAAATATATATATATTATGATATAAAATTTATTACAGTTTAGCAAACATGATTTTTAAATAATTATTTTAATTTATAAATAATAAATTTTTTAATTAATACCTTTGGAAAAATTATTAATTTCTTAACCAACTGTCCCAAAGTGTGACATAATAGTAATCTTTTATTCTCTTGAGGAAATTTTTGTTGAAAAGCATTAAATAATTCTTCAAAAGAAACATTATTTTGATTTAATAAAGAAAATATATTTTCTACATCACTTGAAGTCATTATTGTCTTTATATTTTACTATTTTTAATTAAAATTTAAAATTTAAATATTACTGGCTAACAATGACTATTGACAATTTTTATGTTAAAAATTAATATTAATATTAATATTAATATTGATGTTTGATTTTATATTATAATTTTTAGAATAAATAAAAGTCTATTTATTTTTCTAAAAATTATTATAATATAAAATAAACATAAATATTTCTTATTTATGTAAGAAAATTTTTTACAATTTATAATTTTTTATTATTGAATTATTTGTATTCTGTTTATTTATTCAATTCTCTTATTTTTCTTCTCAAATGACTTTGATTTTTTTTTTTTTTTTTTTTTTTTATTTAAATATATAATACTTAACTTATTTTGAATATTTATATAAAATGAAGTGATGATAATATATTTCCAATTATTAAATTATATTAAATTAATCTTTAAAATAAAAAAAAAAATTATTTAATTATCTTCATTATTTATATAATAATAAAATATATAATTATTGCATTAAACCCAATAATTATAAAAAATATATCAATTAATGCAATTTTAAACCAAAAAGGAAAATATATATATAACTTCTATAAAAAAAATAATTAAGAAACTTTAAATGTAAATATAAAAAAAAAGAACAAAAATTTTAATTTAATTTTTAATGATGATTTTTGTTTAAATAAAATTTTAATATATTATGATTATCACTCTATATATTTATTTCTCTTATAAATTATTATTATTATAATAAGATATTGCAATGAAATATTTAAAAGAATAACAAAGTAGTTTTTTTTAATTATGTTTAAATTAATTAAAAAATATATAAATTATATTTATTGGTATATTGTAATAATCAAATAATATATGATTGAATTCATAAATTATTCAATTTTTTTAATTTATATATATTTTTATTTATTTAATTTATTAATCACTCGCCTTCTAATATGTAATTAATATATTACTTTGTAATGGTATAAGTACATTCTAAAAAAAAATACTGTAAAAAAATGTGTTATTTAATATTAAATTTGTAATCTTTTCTTTATTATTTAAAAAATATCCAAATACTTAATAATTGTTGAAAAGAAATTTTTTTAAATGAATTATCGTTTTCTTTTTGTAAAAATTGAATAAATTTTGATTATGTATAAAATTCCTGAAATGAAAATATTATTTATTGATGGATGATTGTGAAAATAAATTCAATGTATTATTTAAAATTTTATTATTATTAATTTATTATTAATATATAAATAATATATTTTGTTTTTATAAATTAAATGCATTTACAAATATATATAACCACTTTCATAAATTTAAATTTATTTATTTAATAAAAATGAAAATATATTAATAATTAAAATATAATAAATTTTTTTTTTTTTATTTTTTTATTTTTACTTAAAATAATATTAAATAACTATGTTTATTGTAAAATAAAAAAATATATTTTTTTTATATAATTTAATTATTTATTTTAATTATTAAAAGATTTACTTTTTTTTTCTTTATAATTTCTAATTAATATAAGCCAATCATATATTATATATCATATATCATAACAATTTTTATATACCAAATTTATATAAATAATAATATATAAAAATTCTGAAAAAGTATAAAAATATTAATGTTACATAAATATCATATTATTTGTACCTGAGTGTAGCATTTCGGCAATGTACATGAAATTTTTTGCATTGACAGGTCCTTTACGCCACATTTCATATTGTAAATTTATATAAATATTTTTAACGCCACATTTATATAAAAAATTTTTAAGAGAGTTTATATACTAGTACTTGTATATTAAAACATTTCTTATTTATTTCATAATTTAAAGAATTATAAATATAAATTTTAAATTTCACTTAATATTTTATTTATTTCATAATTTAAAGAATTATAAATATAAATTTTAAATTTCACTTAATATTTTATTTATTTCATAATCATAATTTAAAGAATTATAAATATAAATTTTAAATTTCACTTAATATTTTATTTATTTCATAAGTTAAATAAAAAAAAAAAAAGAAATATTAATAAAAAGAAGATACCACTAATAAATTGGTTTCATAAATCAATAATAAATAAAATATTGATTTTAATAATATAATAAATTTTTTATTAATTTAATTTATAAGCCACAATATAATACATTTAAATAATACGTTATTTTAATGCGCGATACATTTACGAAATACATTGCCGAAATGCACACTTCCCTATTTGTACAATATAATTAATAAAATGTATTATACATTATTTTTGATTAAAAATAAAATTTTATTATTATTATTATTATTATTATTATTATTATTATTATTATTATTATTATTATTATTATTATTATTATTATTATTATTATTATTATTATTATTATTATTATTATTATTATTATTATTATTATTATTATTATTATTATTATTATTATTATTATTATTATTATTATATAATTAATTTGAATTAAGATAGAGTTTATGTAGATGTAAAAAAAATTAATCTAACTTATTTATGAAAAAATTTATTTTCATAGTTTTTTGCTTTCTTTCATTAGAATCCTTATTTTTATTATAATTAAACAATTTTTTGAAAATATATATAAAAAATATTAATATAATTTAAATTATATGAACAACTTTTTCATTAATTACACATTATTATTAATAATAAATAATAATAAAATAATTATAAATAATAGAAATTTAGATATAATTTAAATAATAGATAATAGAAATTTTGATATATTTTAAATAATAGATAAATAAATTAATGATTGTATTTTATTAAATTAGTTTTTTAATATATATTTTACAGAAATAAAAAGAAATATAATAATTTAAATATTAATATTATATTTTAACGTTAATTACTAAAAATGAAAAAACTAAAATAATATATATGTAAATAATAATATATTACTATTTATATAATATTTATGTAATAATAATAATAATAATATAATGAATTAATTAATTAATAAATTGATAAATACTATAATAAAGTCTATTAATTATTATATTAGATTTAATTAATTTATTTTAAATATATAAATATAAGATTCTTTTTCTTTTCTTTATCTTTTTTCTTTTTCTTACATTCTTTTCGATAAATGTACTAATAATAAATAGAATATAATACTATAACATCCGTTATTTATATAATATAAATAATTAATATATGTAATTATGTATATAATTATGAATTTAAGTTAATTTTAAATAAATATGAAATTATTTTATATTCTTTTTTGATTTTATTATAATATTTGCATACTATTAATGTGAAGTAAAAAGAAAAAAAATAATCAATGTGATACAAATAATATTGTTTGCTCATCCAATATGAAATATCTCTAATATATATAATTTATATTTTTTTTTTTCTTATAATAATCTCTTTTTTTTTCTTTCCAATATATAATAATTTTAATAATTAATATATTTTATTATTTTTATTGTAGATATTTAATTATTACTTTAATTGGAAATCATTTAATTAAATTTAATAAATTTAAAATTTATACCATAATTTTAAATTAAAAAAAATCTTCTTTACAAAAAATATATAAAAGACATTTTTTTACTTCCAAACATAATGTTAAAAAAAAAAAATAAAAAAAAAAGTAAATAATTAAAAATTAATGCTAATTATATATTAAATATATTAAGGCTTATTCTATGCTTCAAAAATATAATTTTTGTAAGCAAAAAAAGTTTTTATAATTATTAAAAATAATAATAATAATAATAATATAATAATACTATTAGGAAATAATAATTTGTAAGTATAAAAAAAAAATTTTAAGATAATATCATTTTTTATATATAAATTTTTATTAATCTTCAATATTAATTTGATTTTCTAATCATTTATTAAATATATTTAAAATATTTAAAACTACAGTAATATATCCTGAAATATTGTTATAATTTATTATTAAAATATATATTCTTTTTTTTTAGTTATTTTAATATTAATAATAAAGTAATATAAAAAAATTGAATATTATAATTATTATTAACAAATTAATAATTAATAATAATTAGACCATTTTTAAAATATATATCTAAAAAAGTTATTATATCATAGTAAAAGGAAGTAATATATATATATTGCTTCTTGTTATATATTTCTATTATTTTTAAAAACTAATTAATAAATTAAAATGGAAACAATAAGAGACCCCGAAGTTAATGGTAGAAAAAATATCAATTTATTGAAAAAAACTAAAAAATTTTTTATTAAAAAAAAATTAATACATTCTCATAATCAAAATGATAACTCTTTTTTAAACAATAAAGAAGATAGTAATAAAACTCTTACTGTTTCAATATCAGAAAATGTAAATACTTATTAATAAATTAATTATTATAGTAAATAATTTTTATCTATTTTTTTATTAATATTAATGTTTTTCTATTTTATTATTATAAAATAAAATTATTACTATTATAATTTAATAAGAATGATAGTGGTAAAGCAAATTTAAAGCAGAATAAGCCTGAAATTATTAATAAAGAAACAACTCTTGAAGTAAATAATGTTTCTGAAATTCTTGATAAAAATAATGAAGGTACTAATATATAAAAATAAAATATTTTTCATTCATACGAAAAATTAAACAATTAAATAATTATATGAAAAAGTTATTTTAAATAATAAAACCTATAATAATTTCTTTTTTCCTTTTTTTCATTTTTTCTATTCTTTTTTTTTTTTTTTAATTTTAAAATAAAGATAAAAATTTTGAATCTCTACAAATAAATGATTTAGATAAAAAGATAAATGATATTAGTAACACATTCAAGGAAAAATTAAATGAATGGCAATCAAATAATACTGAAATTTCTGAACGATTAAATTGTTTAATGTGGCAAATGACTAAATTTCATAAAGAACAAAGTGAATTATCAAAAAAAATGAAAAATGACATTACTGATTTTAAAGAAACATCAAAAATAATGAAAGATGATATTACTGATTTTAAAGAAAATGTTACTAATAATTTCAAAGAGTCATCAAATTTAAAAGAAGAAATTGATGAAATTAGAGAAAGTATGAAAAAGTTTAATATTGAAAAGAAGAATTACATTAATGAAGCTAATGAATGTTTTTCGACTCAAAAATCTGAACTATATAATTTAAATGCAAAATTGGAAAATATAGAATCCAAATTTGAAAATATAAAAGAAAAGGTCTTATCATTAAATTCTCCTTCTTCAAAAGAAGAAGCTACTCCTAAAAAAATTAATTTAAGTGATTGTGATGATAGTTTAATTGAATATATAACAAAACAAGTTCAAGAAAAACTAGAAAATAAATATAAATTCAATGAATTATCAAAACAAATAAATCAAAATTTAACTAAAAATTTAGATATTAAAATTAGTGAATTAAGTGAAAGACTTGATGAATTTCAAATTTATCAATTATCAAGAGAAGTAGAATGGCACCAAATGAAAATTAAATTAGAAAATAGTATGAATCAAATCAATAAAGAAAATGATCAATCTGAAAGAAGTGAAAAAGATGAATTTATTGAAAAATGGAATAAAGAAAATAATAAAATTAAAGAAACACAAGAAAAAATAAATAAAGCAATTCTAGAACTAAAATCAACTTTAGGTGATATAAAAACTAATATTTATAATACATTAAATGAACAACAAGATAAAATTGATGATATTAGTAAGTCGACAGAACTTCTTCAAAAAATTAATGAAAGTGAAATTTCATATAATGATGACATTCACAATGAAATTACACCAAATGTATCTAATGAATTTTCAAAAATCAAACATACCATTATTTCATTAACTGAAGATATTAATATGTTAAATATGGAAACAAAAATAATGACAACAAATATATCATTATTATGGGATGATATAAGATCTATCAAGAATTTCATTGATCAATATGATATGAAAGATAAATTGAAAGAATCTGAAACAAATGAAGAATTTTCAGAAATTTATAATCAAATTAACAATTTAAAGAAAAAAATAAATGAAATTTTATAAAAACTTATATAATAAATTTATTGATATTTAATATCTAAAAAAATAAATAACAAAAATAAAAAAAAGTTTATAAAATAAAATAAAATAAAATAAAATAAAAAACCAACTATGAAAAAAATTATAACAAAATGAAAAAAAAAAAGAATAAAAAGAATAAAAGATAAATTATTAAAAATATTTTTAATAAAGCAAAATAACAAATATAATAACATTCAATATATTCATTAATATATAAATATAAAAATAATTTAAATCAATAATTACTTAAATATTAATAGAGTAAAAAATCAAGTAATAACGAATTTTAATATTATTTGGATATAAATCTTACTTGTTAACTACTTAATATAGCTATTATAATAATTATTAATTTCTTAATGATTATTAAATATTAAATATATTTAAAAGATTTAAAATAAATATCTAAAAGTATAAGAAAAGTTTCAATAATTCTCTTATTAATATACTTGTAAATATTAAAGCTTTTAATAGTTTTATATATATATATAGTTTTTTTATAAATTTAAGATATGTATTTTAATTCTTTTATGCCAAACTCTATTGAAATTTTATTATTATAAAAATTTTTTATTCAACAATTAATATATTTTAAAATTTTAAAAATAAATTTATATTTATATTTATATTAAAATAAAACAAAATACAATAAATTTTATTCATCATTATTCCTATTAATACCAAAAATATGTATAATAAAATATTATTATAATGTAAAGCTAATAAATATATATATATATAATAATATATATAATTAAATATAACTTGATTAATAATGTTATATTTTTATGCTTAAATTTTAATAAATGTTTATTTCAAAAAAATAATATACAAGTAAATAATACTAAGAAAAAAAATAAAAAATGAAAATAAGAGTTATGTTTTTAAATATATTTTAATAATTAATTATTAATATTTTGATGTTAATTTTATTTAGTTTTTGTTTTTTATTGAATAATAAAAAACATTTTCAAATATTATACTTCATTAATAATGTCTAAAAATATCTATGTTGTTTTATTTAATTTTTAATTTTTATGAAATAATAAATAATACTCCCAAATAATTATAATAATGTCCAAAAATCTATTTAATATTATATAATACTATTAGAGATATTTTACTCTTGATAATACATTTCATCATCTGGTGTTGAATTTCTAAATCTGTTAATATCAAATTTAATAAAAAAAAAAAAAAAAAAAAAAAAAAAAAAGAGAAATATTAATATTCTATTATTTTTAAATAAAAGCAGTTATACTTAATTAATTTTACATTATCAAATCTGGGTTTGAATTAGTATTTGATTTGTTAATAGTCTGGTTTATATCCAAAAATCTATTTTATTTAGAATAATAATAATTATGATTATTCAATATTTTATTTATATATCACATAATCACATAATATATATTTACATTTTCTTCAAACTTTTTGCTTTGAAAAGTTCACTATCAATAACTTTAAACTTATTCCATGCAACCACCCTATAAATAATTATAAATAATAATATTCATATTTATTAATCAACTCAGGCTAAAGTATTTTTTTAAAAATTATTCAAATATAAATATATTACAATTCTTGAAGATTATCCATATGGAAAACATCGATAGGTAAATGTAAAATATTATTATTTCCTAAATTACTAAATATATTATAAATAGTATTTTATAAATATATTGTTATTATTTTTATTATTAACATTATTATTAATATGTTACTAATTTTTTAAAAAAAAAATAATTACATACAGTAAATTAATTGTTTGTAATTTAAATATACTATATGGTATATTAACTAATTGATTAGATTGAATCCACCTATTAAAAATTTTTATTAAAATAATACAAATACAAATTTATAAAATTCAATTTAATAAGTATTACATAAATATTTATATATAAATTTTATAAATAATATAAAATTACAAAAGTCTTAAGTTAGTAAGGTTTCCTAAACTGTCAGGAAGATATTGAAGACAATTATTACTTACATCACTATAATAATTATATATATATAATTAATATCATTTCTAATAAAAAAACTTATTCAAAAAAATTATAATTAAAACATTTACAGTTCTTTTAATTTGTTTAGTTTTCCAATAGTATCAGGAATAAATTCTAATTGATTATTATCAACCCATCTTTATTTTTTTACAATTTAGTTAATTTTTTTATCTTATTATTTATACTTTAATAAATATTATAATATTTACATTTTTTCAATATTTATAAGGTTTTGAATTTCATCTGGAATGCTTGTTAAATGATTGCAGGATAGATTACTAATATATAATTATTAAATATTAATCATTATAAATAAATTTTATGATAATATTATAAGAAAAAAAAATAAAATAAAAAAATATATATATATATAAATATACAATATTTTTAAATTAGGTAAATTGAATATTTCATATGGTAAAGTTTCTAATTGACAATTCTTTAAATCCCTATATTGAATTTAATGATTAAAATAAAATATAAAAATAATCTTATTTTAGTAATGCAATTAATAATATTAATTTTTTAGTTATTTTTTTTTAATTTGCTTACAATTCCTCTAAATTACTAAGTAATCCTATTTCTTTTATAAGCGATCTTAATGGATTATCATCTAAACAACTATTTAATTAATAATAATAATAATAATATTAATATATATATTTATATATTACACATTAAATTTTATACATAATTTATGAAAATCTAAGTTATACAGTAATTTTAAATTGGTTAGATATCCAATTTCTTTTGGAATATAACTAATTTTATTATTATTTAGCCATCTATTTTTTTATATATAAAAAACATTAAAATATTATTCTTAAATAAAATATATTAGAATTATTATAATAATTTATATACTTATATAGTTACATATTAATAACATTTGTAAATAAATCAATTTCGTTTGGTATTTCATTTAAATTATTATTAATTATATTTCTAATATATATTAACAAAAAAAAAACTTAATTAATAAATTTACAATTTATTTAAACTTTTTTATTTAATATTATGTTTTTTTATTTAGTTATAATATTTACATATTTTTGATCTCTCGTAATTGTATATCTGTATATGTATTAAATCCACATATTCTCATCATAAAATCCAATGAGTTTTCATCGTTCTCTTGTTCAAGAAAAGATTCTTCGTTATCTCTTGGTAATGCTTCTAATGTAGTATCTTTAATTTTTATTATAGATATCATTATAATTATTATATTTGAGTATATAATTTATTTAATGATTGTCATAAAAAAATTAGAATATATAAATAAATATATAAAAATAATATTTACATTTTTCTTGGGCATAATTATTATTCATATTGAATATAATAACACCAGAAGAATCTATTTTACTATTATTCATATCATTATTTATTTTTTGGCTGTCTTTATTATTATCATTATTAACATTATTATTGTTGTTGCTGTTATTATTATTATTATTAATAACATTATTATTGTTGTTGCTGTTATTATTATTATTATTAATAACATTATTATTGTTGTTGCTGTTATTATTATTATTATTATTATTATTATTATTATTATTAATAACATTATTATTAATAACATTATTATTGTTGTTGATGTTATTATTATTATTATTAATAGCATTATTATTATTATTGTTGTTGTTATTAATAACATTATTATTATTATTATTATTATTATTATTATTATTATTATAAATATCATTATTATAAATATTATTATAAATATCATTATTATTATCATTATTGGAATTTATACGATCATAATAATTATTTTCACTATAATTTTTTGAAACCATATTATCACTATTTTCAATTTCATTCTCATTATTATCTTCTGTAATTTTATAATTATAACTAGAAATATCAATATCTTGTGATTCAGTTTGTTCATCTATTTTAATATTTTCATTATCTATTATTAATTCATCTAATTCTTGAACTTTTGGAAATATTGATATTGAATATTTTGATATATTTTCTATACTAGATAAATTAGATATTTTCGATATAGAATGAATCATACTACTTTTAGAATTTCTTATTTCAGAATCTTTAAATATATTTGAAGAAGGATTCGTTTCATAAATTTCAACTTTTTGTGAAATACTGTAACTGTTTTTTTCAGATGATTTGTTCATAACATTATCATATATATTATTAATATTAGATATTTCATTATTACTAAAACTTTTACTTAATGTCATATTATCTAACCCCATTTGTGACTTTATTTTATCACTAATACAATAACTATTTTCAATATTATTATTGTTGTTTCTACTATTATTACTACATCCACTTCCATCACTTACATTGATATTACTTTTGGAAATAAATAAAGGAGGAATATTATCATTATCGATATTATTATTATTATTATTATTATTATTATTATTATTATTATTATTATTATTATTATTATTATTATTATTATTAGCATTATCATTACCGTCATTATTATTAATATTACTAATATTAATATTATTATTATTAGTATTATTAGTATTATTAGTATTATCATTATTACTATTATTATTACTATTATTATTATTATTATTATTATTATTATTATTATTATTATTATTATTATTATTATTATTATTATTATTATTATTATTATTATTATTACTATTACTATTTATAATATTATTATTACTATTTATAATATTGTTATTATTATTGTTTATGTTGTTATTTTTATATATATATTTTTTGTTATTATTAATATTTTTATAATTAGCATTATCACCAGTATTTTCATAACTAATATTACCATTATAAATTATTTTATTTTCTTCATCTATATTTCTTCTCGAATTGTTATTATTACCATTATTAATATTATTATTATTATTAATGTTAACATTACTTATGTTTGTATCATTATTGATATTATAGGTATTACTGTTAGAATTGATGTTATTACTATCGTAATTGTTATTATTGTAATTATTATTATTATCGTTATTGTTATTATTGTTATTATTATTCCTCTTATTAATATTTTTATTATTATTAAGATTAATATCAATGTTGTTGTTATCATGATTGCTGTTGTTATTAATATTATTGTCATTATTATTGGTACAATTTGTTATATGACTTATATCATTATAATAATTAATTATGCTTTGATTGTTATAGCTGTAATCATTATCATTTATATTTTCTATTGTCATATCCTTTTTGTCCTGTATTATTGATTTTTGAACTGTATTGTAACTTGTATTTATATTTTTAATATCATAGTTATCATTATTAATATTAAGATTATTAAAATTATTAATATTATTATTATTATTATTATTATTATTATTATTATTATTATTATTATTATTATTATTATTATTATTATTATTAGTAGTAGTAGTAGTAGTAGTAGTAGTAGTAGTAGTAGTAGTATTATAATCAATAATTTCATTGTTTCTATATGAAATATTTATCTTTGATCTACTGAAATTTAAACCTTTATCTACACTTATAGTCTCGTAGTTATCATTAATATTATCATCTCTTTTAAAACTATTTCTAATAATATTATTATTATTGCTAATATTTTTATCAATAACTTTATAATAATTATAATTATAGTTACTGTTATTATTATAATTATTATTATTATTATTATTATCAAAGTTAATATCATTAATACTATTGTTATTATCAGTTTTATCAATTGTATTATTGCTATTTATTTTATTATTTTTATTAAAATTTAAATTACTTTTAGAAATATGTTGATTTAAATTATTAGGGCAATTATTATTAATAAGTGAAGTACTCATATTTTTTATAAGATCATTTTTCTTTCGAATATTACCTTCTATATTTAATGAATCTATCTCAATAACTTTTTCTGCATTATTTTTATTCATATTACAATCCTCATTATTGTTATTATTATCATCATTATTAATATTATTAATGATAGTATGATTACTAGTATTATTACTTATGTTACTTATCTTTTTATCATTAATAAAATTGTTATTATTTATATTATTTATATTGTTGTTATTACTATTAATATTAATATTGTTGATTTTGTTATTTTTATAATTATTACTATTATAATTATTAATATTATTATTAATATTATTATTATTATTATTATTATTATTATTATTATTATTATTATTATTATTATTATTATTATTATTATTATTATTATTATTATTATTATTATTATTATTATTATTATTATTATTATTATTATTATTATTATTATTATTATTATTATTATTATTATTATTATTGTTGTTGTTGTTGTTGTTGTTATTATTATTATTATTATTATATAAAATATTATTATTGTTAAAATTATTATTAATTATATTATTATTATCGACGTTATTAATATTTACATTATTATTAGCGGTATTAGTAGTAATAATATTTCTAATATTGTTATTATTTTTATTAATATTACTATTTTTTTTATGATTATTATTTTCAATTTCGTTTTCAATAAATTGTTTTTCTTGTCTTCTTAATTTTTTCTCAAGACATAAAAGTTCTTCTTCTTGTTGATCTAAAATCATTTTATTATAACTTTTATCTTCTTGTAATTTTATTAATTGTTGTTTACTTTCTGCAATTTTATTTTTTAATATATTTAAATGCTTTATTTGTTCAGCTTTTAATCTTTCACCTTCTTCTATATCCTTAATTTGACTTTCAATCTTTAATTCGTTTTCTAATGATATCCTCACTTGATCTTCTAATTTTTTATTAAGATTACCATTAAGTTGAGCAATAGAGAATAACTTTTCTCTTTTGTCTATGAAATTTTTGTATTTTTTAATTAATTTTTCTTGTTCATCTAATTTATTAGTATTTTGTTCCACTATTCTATTTTGGTCTTCAATACATTTTTTATTTTTATTTATTGTTTCATTTAAATGATTAATATTTTCTTTATGCTTATTGATGGTAATTTGTATATTTTTATTTTCCAAAGTTGAAAATTCAATATTTCTTTTAATATTATCTAAAGCTTTTTCATTTTCTTTTATATCAGATATTTGTTTTTCTATTTGCTTCTCATTTTGATTTAATGTTTTCTTTTGATTAGTAATAAATATTTCATTAGCTTCTTGGTTTTCTTTAATTTGTAACTTAGAATTTTCTACTTCTTCTTTTAGAGATTCTAATTCTTTACTTTTTTCACTAATTTCTAATTTATATGTTTCAACTTTTTTTATTAAAGTTAATAAATCTTTATCTTTATTATTAATTTTTGTATCATAATTAGTAAGCGTTGTTTCTTGTTCCTTAATTTTTTGTACTTGAGATAGTCGTTTATACTCAATATCTTGAAGTATTTTTTTTTGTTGACTAATTAATTCATTATTTTTATTAATAGCATCACTTTGTATTTCCACTTGTTTTTTAACATCTTCCTTTATTGAAACATAATTATCATATTCTTTTTTGGAATTTTCACATAATTTTTCTATATCTACTAAATTTTTCTTATTTAAAATAAGTCCCTTTTTGATTTCTCCAAGTTCAACATCATTAGTTTCTATACATTTAGTTTGTTCAGATATATGTTCATCATTTCTTTTTATTAAAATATTTTGTTCTGATAAATGTTCCTCATTACGATGAATAATAGAATTCTGCATCATAACTTTATTTTCATTATCTTTTATTATCTTTAATTGATTTGATATAGTAGTGTCATAGTCTTTTTTTCTTTTTTCAAAATCAATTAATTTATTAGTAAAATCAGTAATTGAATCTTTGTTATTATTAATATTTTTTTCATAAACTTCCATTTCTTTTTTCATTTCAGATATTTTATTTGTATAACTATTAATTGTATTTTTATTTTCAATAATTTTGGTCTCTTGTTTACCAATTTGAGCTGTATTATTAATTAAAATAGATTCCATTTTTGATATTTTATTATTTTTCTCACGAATCGTTTTATCCTTGTTTTCTATACTCTTCTTTTTTTCTTGAATTAAAATATTATGTTCTTTTATTTTTTCTAATTTTTCTTGAAAAATTATATCATATTCTTTTATTTTATCACCCTTCATTTTAATAATTAAATCTTGATCTTCAATTTCTTTATAATTTTTTTTAATTTGAAATTTTTGATTATCAATATCTTCTTCTATTTCTTGAAATATTTTTTTAGATTCTTTAATTTCTGTTTTAATTTTCTGAAGTTCTAATCGTTTCACTTCTATATCTCTTTCATTATTTTGAAGTTCGAATCTTTGTTGTTCTAAATTTTTTATTGTTTCATTTAAAATTTCCTCTAATTCTTTATTTCTTCGTTCAAAATATTTATTATTACTTGCTAAAACTTCTAATTTCTTTTTTAATTCATCAACTTTTTGTATATCGTCATTAAAGTTATAATCATTCAAATTTTCATTACTGCTACTATTAAATTCATTGCTTATATTTTTTCTTTTATTATTAATATTACTTTGCTTTATATCATCAGATGATATAATATAAACTTTTTCATCTTGTAACTTTTTCTTTCTTGATTTAGTAATCTTTTTATTTTCATTATACTCATTATTATATTTATAGTCTAAATCAAATGGCTCCTTATCAACTATTTTTGTCAAATTATCTTTAGAATTTTTTCTAGTTATTTTTTGCTTATTTTTTATATTTTCTATTTCATTAATTTCTGGTTTATTAATTTTTTTCACTGCTTTATTAACTAATTGTTCATTATTGTTTTTAAGTATTTCTTTTCTTTTTTCATTATTTATCTTCTCATCCAAATTATTCATTAAAAATTTCCTATTATTACTGTTATTTTTATTATCTATACTATTTTTCTTTTTTTTTAATACAGAATTATTTTTTTTTATATCATGATAATTATCATTATCTATAGATTCCTCTTTATCTAAATATTCGTACTTTCTTTGAACATCCTTTATTCCATCTAATATACTCAATAATTCTTCAATACTATTTTTATTTTCGTTTTTATGAGAAGATACAGGATTATTATTTTTATTATTTATATTTTTTTTTATGAACAATAGAGCTTCATTCAATATAATTGAATCAGAAGAATCAATATTTTTAATATTATTTTGAGCAAAAATTGATTTTAATTTTGTCACTTCACTATATATCATATTTAGTATAGATTCTTTTATATTTGAGTCAGTCATATTACTTAATGATTTCTTCGATATATTTTGCTTTTTCTTTTTATTTGTTTTAAAATTTTGCTTTTGCATTTGAATTTCTTTATTTTTTATAATATTATTTAACTTTGTACTTTCATTATTATTAATATTTAAATCAACTTTTAATGTAGGTACATTAGGATTAGTTTCATCATCATCTGAACTATTTTTTTTATTACTATCAACACTTTTATTATTGTTTATGTTGGTTGTGTTGTTATCATTATTAGTTTTTGGAGTATTAATATTATTATATCTATTTCTCTCAAATTGATTATTAAAAATAAATCCATTATTAAATGCATATAATTTTTCTCTATTTTTAATAGACTCAATTGATGATGAAAACCCAATAGACTTACTTCTTTCTCTTTTAAATATGTTTTTATTTTTATTTTTATTATCTTTATTTTGATAAAATTTATACATAGAAACCTCAGAATCCGAATAAACTTCATTGTAATAATTCTTCAAATTATTATTGCTATTACTTTTATTATTATCATAATATACATTACTATTTTCTTCGGAATCGGAATAATCAGAAGTAAGATTTTCATCTTCTTCTGTTAGTTCTTCAGTATTTATATCATTTTGGTCATCCTCTGTTGTCGTTAATGTTGTAACATTCAAAATTGAATTTTGATTTTTCTTATCAAATAAATTTTTAATATACTTTTTTTGTAAATTTATATACTCTAAATATTTCGGATTTTCATTTATATCAAAACCATAATTTTTATTATTAGTACTAATACTCATTATTTAATAATTATATATTTTTTTTACTTATTTTTTTGGATATAATATAATTTTTCAATTTTTTTTTTACACTCTATTGATACTTTTGATTTGAATAGAACTATATATTGAAAGAAAAGATGAAAATATTAGCATTTAATACTATCAATAACAGAATTCGATTAAAATATTCAAAAAAATTGTTTTTTAATATAAATTAATTATTAAACTATTTATAATTTAACATAAAATTAATAAAATTAAATTCAAAAGTAAAAAACTATAAAGAAGCAAAAAATTTAAACAATAAAATAACTTTATAAATTCTATTTCCATAAAATTTTATTAATTATAAATTATAAAAGTTTATATAAATTCGAAAATCCAATTTTTTTTAAATAAAATAAAAAAATATAATAATTAAAAAAATGTCTTTTTGTTAAGTACAAAAAATGGATATAGAGAGTAAAAATGTAAAAAAAAAAAAAAAAAAAAAAAAAAAAAGAAAATATTGAATTATTATATAATTTACATAAGTATTCATTGATTTTTATAATTACTAATAATTATTATATTAATATTATATATATATATTAATATAACATGATTAGAATCAAAATTATTCAAATAGTATTCCAAATAATAATATAAATAATCAAAATATTGACAATAACAATACACCTAGGTCTTATGATAATTTTCAATTATCCGAAATGGAAGAAAAAGAAAAAGCTTTTATAAATAATGTTAGTGTGTCAATTCCAGAAAATAATAATAATGATAATGATAATGATAATAATGGTACTATGGAAATAAATAAAAATAATATATCAGGAAAACCAGGATTAAATGAATCTCCTTCTAATAGTTTTATAATGACAAAGAATGAAAAAGCTGAAAGTGATACAATAAGTAGTACTAGTCAAAGTAATTATTCATATAATAGTAATGGACCATATCCTAATATAAATCCTAATACAAATAATCATGGAGTTAATAAAAATGCAAATATGTATCAACAATTAATGATTAATAATTATAACGCTTACAATTATAATCAGTTTCCCAATAATGATAATAATAATATTTATAATTATAATATTTATAATAATTATAATTATAATAGTAATAATGTGGATAGTAATTGTTCTTATAATCAAAATGTCAATTCAACTAATTATTATTATCCGTTATATAATGTAAGACCAAATACTGTATATACTGAAACTCAGCAAAATAACTATTATCCTTCAAATCAATTAAAATCTAATACAGTATATACTGAAACCCAGCAAAATAATTATTATCCTTCAAATCAATTAAAATCAAACACAGTATATGCTGAAACTCAACATAATAATTATAATCATTCACCATCAGTATATTCATATCCCCAATATAATGATCCTAAACAAGCTTTTTATGGATTTCCCAATAACAATCCAAGTATAATTTCATTACCTGGTTATGGTTCAAAATATCAATTGGTACCTCCACCATCAACATATCTTCCATTTAAATATGATGAAAATGATAGTAATTCAGTATGCTTAAGTATGGTATCAAAACTTAACAATAAAAATTGTAGCATTAAAAAAGTAGCTGATTTAGAAATATTCCCAATAGATTTAACAAAAACGCCTGTTACTGTATGTAAATATTTAGATATCTATTTTTCAATATTTTATATATATTATTATAATAAATTAGTAAATATATTTTTGTTATTCTATGTATATGTTATTATTGATTAAAACATTATATATATATATATAATAGAATGAATATGAAGATAATCCCACAAATATTCCATTTGAAAATTTATATAAAAAAATTGATGAATTATATGACTTTCCATTCCCAATGCTACCAATAATATTACCTGATCCAACCAAAAATTACTGTTCAGATAAACCAACATATTGCTATAAATTTCATTTTCTCTGTAACCCTTCTAATGTTGATGAAATTCATTTTTTAAAAAATTGCGCATCATACGGTTATTCTATACCTAATTATAAATTATTTTTTATTGAAAATATGACATTATTACGTTTAGGTCTTTATTTTATTGTTAGAAATGGTTATGATGTAGATCCACCAATAGAAATTACTAATTGTCTAAAAAATTCTCTTCACCCATGTCCTCATGACTACTTCCATAATATGATTAATATTTTAAATAAATATATAGATTTTACATTAAAATCAGAAAAATCAGAAGTCGATAAATTTAATAAATTAGTAGATATAGTTAAAGATGAAATTGCATCTATACGTAGATTAATTATGGGATTAATTAATGCCAAAGCAAAACGTAAAAAAAGTAAAAGTAAAAATAAACCAGAAAGACAGTTTAGTGATTTAGGTGTTCATAGTGAAACAAGTAGTATAGAGAAATTAAATGAAAACACTAATAAAAAAACTGGAAGTTTAGAAGTGTTAAACGAAAATATTAATAAAAAATATGGAAGTATAGAAAAATTAAATGACAGCAATAGTAAAAAATTAGGAAGTACAAAAAATATTCATACTGCGAGAGGAATTTTTGAAGAAGAACAAAATATTGATAATAAACCTTCAGAATTACCTATGTTTTATTTCAGAGGATTCAACAGAATAAATATCTTGGATAATCAACTTCAAGATAGATATATGTGTACAACACATTACTTAAGACAAAAAATTATAAATGAAATTAGTAAAGCACTTCAATATTATTATGGAACTCAAAGTCAAATAGAAATTAATAAATCATTAATAGCAAAAGAAAGAGTAAATAGCATCATTGATGATACTATAACAATTAGAAAAGTTCAAGATATGAAAGATTGGTAAATATATATAACATATTTGATACATACATATTTTTTATATACTTAATATATATATAAACTATAAAAATTTCATTCTTAAAATTTTATTTATTGCATATTTTCTATTTTTAATTAATATATATGCATTAAATATTATATTTTACTATTATTAATAAAACTTTATATATTTATAGTGATTTGTCAGAATGCTATATGATTAATTTTCCAAAAATACTTACAAAATTATTTGGACTTGAGTCTTTGTAAATTACAAATTATATTATATAAATAAATATGTTTTCAATTGCTAAAATTATTATTATTATTAAAATAAATAGAAATTTAAATAAAAATTGTTTTGAAAATTTTCCTACTGAAGTATCTTCCTATAAACTTTTGAAAATTTTGTAAATATAAGAAAAATTTTTTATCATTTATATAATAATATAAACATTGGAACTAACAACAATTATTTACTAAAAAAATAATACTAAAAACAATGATATATATATATATAAGGAATATAAAAAATAACAAAATAACAGCATTAACGGATACAATTAAACAAAATTTATTTTTAGAAAAAATGTAAGTATCCTAAAACTGATTAAATATATTATATTTATTTAGTATAATATACTTTTTATTTATTTATTTATTTATTTATTTATTTATTTATTTATTTATTTATTTATTTATGTATTTATTTATTTATTTATTTATTTATTTATTATTTATTTATTTATTTATTTATTTATTTATTTATTTATTTATTTATTTATTTATTTATTTATTTATTTATTTATTTATTTATTTATTTATTTATTTATAAATATATAATATATTAATTTAGAGATTTATCATATAATAAACTATTTTATATTTCAAAAGAAATTGGAAACTTAAAATTCCTGAAAGAATGGTATAATAATTACTATATATAATAAAAATCTATGATTTTCTTGATAATAGATTAATAATCAATATATATATATATATTTTTTATTAATAATGAATAGTAATCTAGAAAATAATAAAATAACATCTATTCCTGATGAAATCACAAAATTAAAAAATATTACTACATTGTAAATAATAATATATTATCCAAAATATATATATATGAACATTACAAATTAAAAAAAAATAATTATTATATATATTTATTATTTTTTTATGATAGAAAATTAAAAAATAATCGTTTATTATCATTACCAGCTAATATTGGAAATCTTTCAAATATTGAAAATATGTAATCCATATAAATATTATTATTTTATTATTAACAATATTTATATAAAATGCTAAAATTTTTTAATATATCATATATTCCTCAGTACTCTAACAAACAATAAGTTAACATATTTACCTGAATCATTCTCAATGCTGATAAAAATAAAAGAATTGTATATTTTAATTTCTAATAGATATTATGTAATATAAATATATATAATAGCAATAATTAACATTTTATAACTTTTATAAAAAAATTTTTATTAATTTAGAAATTTAACAGATAATTGTTTATCAATGTTGCCATCAAATATAGGAAATATGACATCATTAAATAAACTGTAAAAGAAAAAATTAAATATATAATAATAACAATATAATACAAAAATTTAAATAATTAAGACTGATTATTATTAATCATAACAGTATTATAGATAATAATAAATTAAGTTACTTACCAACTAATTTCTCAAATCTTAAAAGCTTAACAATATTGTAAATATTATAGTTTATCAATAAAATATTTTAAGTACCTATTAGAAATATAAGAATATTTACATGTTATATATACATATACATATAGATCTTTTGCAAATAATAATATTGAAAAACTTCCTGACACATTCGGTGAACTCTACGAATTAAAAGAACTGTAAGTATATTATTACTTAATTCTTTATATGTATATATTTACTTATATACTAATATTAATAATATTATAATAATAATTATTTAAAGAGATGGCTCGAATAATAAAATCACTGAATTACCAGATTCATTCCAATATCTAAGAAATATTGAATTAATGTATGTATATAATAATAAATAATACATTTGTTAATCTATTTACTTATTTAATATTTTCATTATTATTTATTAAAAAAAAAAAAGAAACTTTGATGATAATGATATTAGGAGTCTTCCGGAAGGTTTTGGATATCTTACAAAATTGAAATATTTGTAATTAAAATATAAAAAAAAAAATATTTTATTCTATTTTATCTTATCTTTTCTTATCTTATTATATTCTTTATATTGTCTTTTTAATGAAATAATAGTAGAGTATAAAACACTAAAAATACTTATTAATATATTTTATATATTACTATCATGTTTATTAATCAGATATATGGATAATAATAAATTATGTGTACTAGGAGAAGATCTATGTGGACTTACAAATATTATAGATTTATCATTAGAAAACAATGAAATTACAGAAATTCCTAAATCGTTCTGCACTTTACCGAATTTAAAAAACTTGTAATTATAAGATAAAAGAATATTAATCATAATGTTTTGATAATATTAACTTGATAATAATAATAATAAATATCAATATTTTATTATTATTATTATTATTATTATTATTATTATTATTATTATTATTATTATTATTATTATTATTATTATTATTATTATTATTATTATTATTATTATTATTATTATTAAAAATTTAGAATATTACAATCAAATCAATTAGAACTCATTCCAGATAACGTTAACAGTTTTCCAAACCTTGAAAATTTGTATGTTATATATATATATGTATATATAGTTTATATATAAAAAAAATGTTTTAATATCAAGTATTAATATAAATATTAGTAAATATATTTATATTAAAGTAAATATTATTTTAATTATAATTAATTTTATTTTTATATTAAA
Organism: Anaeromyces robustus; assembly: GCA_002104895.1. NCBI lineage: Eukaryota > Fungi > Neocallimastigomycota > Neocallimastigomycetes > Neocallimastigales > Neocallimastigaceae > Anaeromyces > Anaeromyces robustus. Next base: position 160,173 of record MCFG01000043.1, on the reverse strand, counting down.
AAAAATAAAGAAATATTGCAGAAAATAAATTAACTACTCTTCCATCTTCATTTAGTTCAATTCCTAAATTAAAAAAATTGTACATTTTATATATAATCACTATAATAGAAAATTTATTATTATAATAATTAATATACAAATATTTTTATTAATTAATAATTAATAATTAAATATTCATTTAGAGATTTGCAAAATAATGATAAAACATTAAAAAATATTCAATGTAATATTAACGAAATGGAAAATTTAGAATGCTTGTAAGAATTAACATATAAGTATTTAATATGAATGTAAAATAACTTTGTACCTAAATAATATTATATATTATATATTAAACATATAATAATAAATATAGATATATAAACAGTGAAACCTCTAAAACATTTATGGAAAATTTATCTTCTTTCAAAAATCTTAAAGAATTGTATATAATTATTAATATTATTTAATTCTAGTAAAATATATTTCATTTCATTCTCTATTAATTTTTTTATTAATATTTCTCATTAATTTTTAATTGTTAATAATATAGAGCATTATTAAATTATAAATTTTCTTTTTCTAAATATATTATTTTACAAAATATAACAAAATTGTAAGTATCTTTTATAATTTCTTATTATAAATATAAAAAAAGTGAAAATGTTAATATTTCATAAATTTATAATAAAAATAGAATTTTACATTCTTGTAAAATATCCAAATTCCCGAAAAATATTCTTTTTTTAAATAATTTAAGAGAATTGTATGTATAATATTATTTTAATTCATATCAAAGTTATGAAACATTTTTATATACTATGTATTGTATATTTTCTACTAACATATTATAAAATTAATAATAATTATATTATAGTTGGTTAACAAAAAATAGAATTAAAAAACTTCCAAAAGAATTAAATTTATTATCAAATTTAGAAATACTGTAAATATATAATATATTATTTTATTATATATAAGGAATCAAATTTATAAAATTCTAAAAAGATTTTCAATAATCAATAATCAATACTAATTTAATTAATTATTTTAATTAATTATTTATTTAATATATATAGTAATCTTAAAGAAAATTACATTAAAAAGATTCCTCCAAAAATTGGTGATATGAGTTCAATAAGGGAATTGTATGTATTAATAAATGTATATTAATCAATATATAGATATATTACATGTTATTAATATTTTTTTCTTTTTGATTTATATTTTAAAATATTAAATATCAGTGATATATCCTTCAATAAAATCATTAATTTACCTCCAGAAATAAGTCATTCCTCAACCTTAAAAAAATTGTAACTTATCTTTATCATATATTATACTATATATTTTAATATATATTATTGATATAATATTTAATGTATAATATATAAATATATATATACATAACAGAAACTTTAAGAAAAATCAGATTAAAATACTTCCGAAAGAATTTGCAAAATTAAAATCAATAACTGAACTGTAAGGAAAAAAATTATAAATTACTTTAAATAATAATAATGAAAAACTATAAATCAATATTGTTTCAATTAAAAATTTATTGTATTAATAATATATATAACAGAGACTTAAGTTATAATCAATTAATTGAAATACCTAAAGAAATATATGAATTGGAGAATTTAGAAATATTGTAAGTTTTACTCTATATAAAATATTATTCAAACATATAATATAAAAAAAAATCAAAACAAATATTAATTTATAATTTATAATTTATAATTTAAAATTTATATTTTACAATTTAAAATTTATAATTTACATATTATTTATTTTTGGGATTACGAAATTGACATTAACAATACATAAAAAATAGAAACTTACAATATAACACTGATATTATAAGTATAAGTCCAAAAATTTGTCGTCTTAATAAGCTGGAATGCCTCAAAATTTTTGATTTCGATATTCCTATATCAGAACTGAAAAAAAATGCATATGAATATTATCATGAATAACTACATTAAAAAAAATACTCTATATTTTATTATATTATATTATTAGCATTCATATTAGTATGCTATTTAAATTATAATAATAAATTTATTAATTTAAATGTGATAAAAATATAATTACGTAATTATTGTCTATTTAACAAAAAATTATGATAATTTTTGTTCTTTTGTATTTCGTTTTTTCTTTTTTTTTTCTTTTTTTTTTTTTTTAATATATTTATGTATTTATTTATTTATTTATTTATTTATTTATTTATTTATTTATTTATTTATTTATTTATTTATTTATTTATTTATTTATTTATTTATTTATTTATTTATTTATTTATTTATTTATTTATTTATTTATTTATTTATTTATTTATTTATTTATTTATTTATTTATTTATTTATTTATTTATTTATTTATTTATTTATTTATTTATTTATTTATTTATTTATTTATTTATTTATTTATTTATTTATTTACTTTTTATATATAATAATAAAAATTAAATTGTTTTATTATATACAATCATATTAATATTAAATAAAAATTGGTTAAAAAAAAACAATCATATTAATATTAAATAAAAATTGGTTAAAAAAAAAAACTATAAAAAAATAAAAAATAAAATTAGTATATTGATTAACTTTTAGTGAATAAAAAATTTTAATTTTAATAGAATAAAAAATTATTAAGAATTAAAAGAATTAATAAAAAAAAATAAAATAAAATAAAAAATAATATAATATAATATAATATAATATAAAATAAAATAAAAGATAATAAAAAATATGAATTCTGATATAGATTATCCGTCTATTCAAATTACAGCATTTGAAGAATTTCAAAATTCTATTCTAAATATATGTATCAATGTTTTAAGTAACTATAAAATACTTTTAGAAAATATACCTGTAAATATTGACGATTTAAGAAAATATCAAAATAAATTAGATCATGGAAAGAAAAAAACAAAAGGAATATCTATAATTTTAAAAGAATTATCTTCTAGCATTAACAAAAAATGGTTATCAAATAAACAATTAATACATGCAATATTTTCTATGGAAAAGTTTTATCGGAAGTTTTTTTATAATGACTGTCTTCAAAATGACTACATGTATAATTATGTTTTATTGGAAGAAAATATTTTTCATTTTTTAAAATCTAAAGTTAAAACCCAATTAATTATTAAGAATTTGGAAAAAATTAAAGAAATAAAAGAGTGTTTTATATTTAATAACATAAAGAATAATGATAATAAATATCATAACTACGATGAAAGTAAATTATCCCTTTTTTCCAGTTCGGAATCTATGCATAGTATTTGTCATTGTGAAGATTCATTAACGAAATATGAAAATATATATCTCACACTAACAAAAGAAGAACTCATTCAAAAAACCGAATATATTAATGCTTATAATAACTATAAACAATATAAAAAAATGATACATTTAGTTAAATCTCAATTCTTTAATATAAATAACTTTTTAATAAATATATATTTATTAGCATTAAAAGAAAAAAATAATGAAATTTTAAATATATATAAATTGAAAAAAGAAAATTATGAATATATAATAAATTCAGGGAATTTTCTTCAAGCATGTGAAATGAATAATCAAGAAAGAATTAAAGAGTTATTAAAACTAAATAATATAGGATTAAATTATTTTTATAGTAAGAAAAATATACACCCAATAGAATATCTTTTTACTTCTGATAAAAATAGAAATTTATTAGAAAGCATCTTAAATCATCCATCATTTGATATTAATTCATTAGATGGTTTAGGTCGTTCTGTTATACAAAAAATTTACAATGCAAATATGGAAAGTTCTATAACAAAATTATTTCTTTCACACCCTTATATAAATTTTAACCTTCAAGATAATTATGGGTTTACATTATTAATGTTAAGTATTGAATCAGATAATATTGAATTAACCCGATATTTATTAAAACAGCCTATAATAAATACTAATTTGACAAATATATATAGTGAAAGTGCCTTGACCTTAGCAATAGAATTTAAAAGATATGATGCAATTAGTGAATTATTAAATATTGAAAATATAGATATCAATTTAACAGATAATAATGGGGTTTCCATTTTGATGAAAGCAATTAAAAATTGTATGTCATTTGAAATTATTTTAAAAATAATTAACCATCCAAATATTGACCTTAATATAGTTGATAAACGAGGAAGAAATCTATTATTTTATATTATTAATTTTAATTGTGATGGTGTAATAAAATATCTTACAAGTAAAGGATTTGATCTTAATATTAATCAAAATTTATTTACTAAAGAATCACCATTAAATATGGCTATTAAATATTCTGATAAAACAATTGTTAAAGAAATAATTTCACATCCTAATCTTGATATTAATAAAACCGATAATAGAGGACGTACACCATTAATGGTTGCTATAGAATGTGAAGATCTGGAATCCGTGCAATTATTATTAGAAGATCCTAATATTATTGTTAATAAAAATGATCGTTATAAACGACTACCTCTAAATTATGCAACAGAACATAACTTATTTCAAATAATAGAATTATTAGTTAATCATAAAGATATTCTAATTAATAATAAAGATGTAGAAGGTAAAACAAGTCTTATTTGTGCTTCAATCAATGATAATGTAAAAATTGTTAATTTATTATTAGAAAAAAAAGCGGATGTCAATATTCAAGATAATTATAATTACACAGCTATTATGTATGCCATTGAACGAAACTATTATAAAACCTTTAATACACTGATATTAAATAATAATATCAATTTAAATTTATTTAATGATTTCAAACAAAATGCTTTAATTTTGGCAGTTATTACTGATAATATAGGAATGGTTAAAAAATTAGTAGAAAATAAATCTGTTAATATAAACGCTACAAATCAAGATCATAAAACTGCACTTATATTAGCAGTTGATAGTAAATATTGTAATGATTTAGCTGATGAATTATTAATAAGAAAGGACATTGATATCAACATAAAGGACGTTTTTAATAATACCGCATTATCTTTATCTATAGAAAGTAATAAGCCAACTTTAACAAAAAAAATACTTCAATTTATTAACTCTAATAAACAAGCATAACAATTTCAAAAATTACCTTATTAAATATTAATAATATAATACATTTATATCAAAATAAAATACATTTCAAACAATGCCTTATTTCTTTTAATAGAATATTATAAAACAACTTTTACTATAAAACATTTCAATTTATTAAGTCTACATTACAAACATACCAACTTTTATAAATATTTTATTAAATATCTTTTTTATTTTTTTTTAAATTTTATACCATTAAAAATAAATATTAAAATTTCAATTAAAATTAATCTATTATTAAATAAAATTATTTTAATGATAAAAAAATCAGTTATAGAAATTGTCCTCAATCTATTTTCGGATAGAGCTAATATACATAACATCACTTTAATTATCATTTTAATAAAAAATAAAATAAAATAAAATAAAATAATATACATATATTTTATTATGAAGCTTAATAATCTATATTATGAAGCTTAATAATCTAGATTAATTATTTTTAAAAAATTATTTTTTAAAAAATTTAATTAATCTTTAAAATTAAGATATTTCAGTAGGAACAATTGGTATACTTTATTTTGTTTCTTCATAGTTGAAACTCGTTCCCCATATATTCATCCTTATATCTTAATTTTGCAAAACTTTTATTAAGTACATTTTATTAATGATTAAATTATAAATAAAAAAAGTTTTTATTATAAACTCATTAATAATTATTATACTTTTTACTTTTTACTTATTACTTTTTACTTTATATTTTTTATAAAAATGGAGTTTGAAATTAATAAAAAAATTTTTGATTTATATATTGATGCTTTTTAAAATTTAGCCAATCGCTACATTTTATTCTTAAATTTATCCAATAATATTTATTTATTTCTATTATTATTATTATTATTATTATTATTATTATTATTATTATTATTATTATTATTATTATTATTATTATTATTATTATTATTATTATTATTATTATTATTATTATTATTATTATTATTATTATTATTATTATTATATATTATTATTATTAATTTAATTAATTATTATTTTATAATAAATAATAGTTAATAATAAATTCCTTTAATAATATTTTATATATTTTAAATAAAGTAATAAAAGAATAAATAAGTAAAAGAAATTATATCAATAATTACTTATTAATTATACTTTATCATTTTTTTTTATTTAAAAATTATTAAAAAGATATTATAAAATAAATTATATATATGTTGTTTTATGACACTAAATAACCAAAAATTGATATATATATATATATATTAATATAATTTTCTTATTGTAATAATATAATGTTTCAATATGAAAGAATAATACTTTTATTTTACGAAATAAATAACTAACATATTAAAAATAAATTAATTTTTATTTGTTTTTTTGTTTTTTTTTTTTTTTTTTTTGTTTTTTTTTTTTTTTTGTTTTTTTGTGTGTGTCTAGTGATATAATAAAAAGGGTGGTATTTTATTATAAATTATCGCTGTTAAATAAATATTAATAAATAATTATGGTTATATTTTGGACTTTTTTTTAGCAATGAATATTAATTTAATAAATATTTTTTATAATCTTCTTAAACTTCTTTTTTTATCATTTGATTTTTGTATTTTCTTATCTGCCATACGTTTTTTATTAGAATTTAATGATCCATCATGTTTGTTTTTAACGAGCTTACTACTTGGAGTTATATTATCATTATCTTTTGTATTAGATGTATTATCTTTTTCTTTTGTTAACAATTTATATTTTTGTAAAGTACTAACAGCATGTACTTTAGTAAATAATCTAGCATGTCTTGCATATTCATCATAATCTTCTAAAAGTAATTTTCCAGCTTCTTCATTCAAAGCAGATTCCGGATTTGGTACAATAAGAAGACATTTTATAGTCTATAAATATTTAAATATTATATCATAAAAATTAATATATAAGTATAACATAATAACATATTTATTTTATATTAATGATTATATAAATCATATGCTTACTAATAAAATATGTTCAATACCAAGTTCCTTTTTCCAATCTTTCTTTAAAGTATTAACACAAATTTCACCAGAATTTGATACATTAGGATGAAATATCTTTGTTAAAAAATAACCTATAATATAATGGAAGTTTTAATAGTAAATTAATGATATGAAATATGGTTATTAAAAAAATAATTTATTTTTAGAATGACTCTTATATGATATATTAAAAAAAAAAAAAAAAAAAAAAAAAAAAACCTTTTGGAGGGGATATTGGAAAATCACTGCCTAAAACCAATTTAATTTGGAAAGCACCTCCTTCATATGGAGTTCCTTCTGGTCCTTTTATTATAGCCTGAATATCACAAATATTCTCTTCTTTTTCAATCATACAAATCCCCTCTATAGCAAATCAACATTAAAGTGATAAATTAATGAATATATTTTTTTAAAAAAAATATTATTATTAATATAAATTTATAATAATTTATAAAATTATAATAATTATAATAATTAAATTTATATATTACCAGGTGGTTTCTGTGTTAAAGCTGAGACTTCTTTAACTATTCTTTTAACAACAGCAGGAGATAAATTTTCAATTGACTTAAATTACAAATAATTAATTGATGTTCCATTAAATTATTTAATATAATAATTAAATAAGATTTAAATATTAATGTTCAAAAAAGCATATACAATATAAATTATATTATTATTATTATTATTATTATTATGAGCTTACCATTTTATTTTATTCTATTTTATTTAATTTTCAAAAAGATAGTTATACTTTATAATAATAATAATAATAATAATATTATTATTATTATTATTATTAACTTAATAATTACTTTATTAATAATGTATATTATTTTTGTTATTATTGTTAATTAATAAAATAAATAATAACTGAAATGAAATGGATTTATTAAATAGAATTAATTAACACTCAATAGTTCTATATTAATAATAATGATATAAAACACAGAATAAAGCAAATAACTTTAAATTATTTAATAATGAATATGATTGAACCTTGTTTTTTTAAAACAATTTTTAATGGCTTTCAAAATTTACAAAATTACAAATTTTTTAAATATTAACGAATATTTAAATCTATTTTAATATTTTTATTATATTAATTTATTCAAAAATCATAATAAAAGAAAAAACATATATTAATATTAATATTATTATATTTTCTTTGATTATCAAAAAATAGCACTTTTAGAAATAAAAAAAACTTATATATTATTTAATAAATTAATTTAGAAGAACAACGAATCCAATTTTTAAATAAAAATATTAAAGAAAATTAAAATTAAGACGTATAAAAAAAACAAAATTAAATATTATTGTAAATCTAATTAAACAATTAAAGATTATTTTTAATTTTGTTTTTAATATTAATATAAAATATATTTTAAAAATAAAAATTAAAACAAAAATAACATAAAATTAAAAAAGTATGTTGTTATGGTCATAAAATTATAATTTAAACTTTATTATTACCAATAGTAAATATATTAAAAATAAATAATATAAATTATTTATTTATAATATTATATTCATTAATTAATTAATTTTAATTTCATTATTTTTTTGTTATCATATCCATATCCATACATTACAATATAATGTTAATAATTTTAAATATTTAAGTTTTACAGTAAAACTTTGATATAAAAATTATCCTTTTTCTTTATTAAAAGTTTTTACTTTAGTTAGTATAGCAATCTTTAGGTTATCTTTATAAAAAAAATAACTTCAAATATATAAGATAATTATAATATCAAATATTAAAAAAAAATATTATAAACATTATATTGTTATATTTTTAAATAAATTAATAGTATAAACAATTAAAATAAAAATTATATTAGATTAGTAATATTGATAATAATGCTTATAATAAAAACTAAATATTTTTAATTTAGTATAAAAATATATCAAATAGAATTAACATACATATATATTTAAATTCAGTTTATAACAATGAAATTATTATTGTTAATTATTTTAACAATATAACTATATTAGTAAATACTATTTATGGAAGGTTAGAAATTAAGTATATCAATATTATTATAAATGTATAATTATAGTTTATATTCACAAATTAATTTTCTTATAGCAAATTTTGTTAAATTTTATATATTATTATTATTGTAGTTTCTTATTTTAATTACTAAATCTTTATAATATATATTCTTATTATTATATAATTTATACAATAAATTCAACTACAGTTATGATAAAAGAAAGAATTTTAACTACATTATAATATAAATATATTAATTTTTCATAGTTTTTCATTGAAAAAAAAAATAGAAGTTTATCATTTATGCTAAAAAATATTATTAAAACATATATATTACTAAATAAGGAAATTATGATTTTGTGTAAAAAAATGACATTGAAATATTATATATATATAATTTTTTTTAATATTTTAATCAAAATATTTTAAATAAAAAAAAAAAAAAAAAAATGGAAAGATTAGACAAAGCTAAATATGATGATTTTGTAAAAGAAAATTATGGTTCTTGGGAAGAATTTAGAGAATATTGTGTTAAATTACCTAAAATAGTAATGAAAATATTTTTATTATTATTAGACCAAAACAAGTTTTATTCAAAATTATATATAATTTTGAAATATGAATTTCTAATTTTATTTTATTTTATTTTTTTAATTTTAAAATAATAATCAATTATCCTTAAATAATAAATATTAGGAACTTCATGCACATTGTAATAATTTCAAAATTTAATTTAAATTAATTTAATTATATTTAATTTAATTTTTATAATTTTAATTTTAATTATATTTTTAATATTATTTATTAATCCTATTTTAAAATTTCAAATTTCTAAATATTAATTTTTAAATTTCAAAATTCAAATTTCGAATTTTCAAATTTCAAATTAAATTTCAAAATTATTTTTTCTTAATAAAGTAAATGGCTCTATCACCCCTAAAACTATGAATGAATTAATTGAACAAAGAAAAGATAAAGAACCAGATTTAGCCAACTTTTCTGTCAAAAATTATATTCAACCAAATTTTCAATTAGAAGAGTAAAAATAATAAATATGTTTATTATATATTATTCCATAAATAGTAAAAAAAAATAATATTAAATTTTACTATTTCTTTATTATATTAATTTATAAAATATATATAAATAGTTTCTTTCCATTATTCAATACTGTATACAGATTAACAGATAATATAAAGGTAAATAAATTTATAATAATTATTTAATATAATATATATAAAAGTAATAAATAATAAAAAGTAAGTCTAATATTAGTATAATATTTTAATAATACAATAATTTATTATATATATATTTCTTTAAATATCGAAGTCTATCGAATATATTGCAAGAAATGTTTTAGAAGGTTTTTAATTATTTTTATATTGTTATATAATAATAATAATAAAAAGTAGATAGTAGAAAGTAGAGAGTAAAAAATAGAAAGTAGAAATTTTAATTATTTTTCTTTATAACACTATATTATTAAGAATTTAGTAACGATGGCGTTCGTTATATTGAATTAAGATCTACACCAAGAAAAAATACAGAAAAGGGTATATAAAATTATAACAAATATCTTTTTTATTTTTAATGATTTTTATTATTAATTAATAATATATAAAAAATAAATTATTTATAATAATCTATATAATTTATATATAATATTATATTATATTATATTATATTATATTATATTATATTATATTATATTATATTATATTATATTATATTATATATATTATTATATTGGATTACTTTTATTATAATATATTTTTAATTTTTGGTTAAATTGTAAGGTATGACGAAGCAAAGTTATGCTGAAACACTTATATCTGTTATTAATGAAGTTAATAAAAAAGGAAACATTATTGTTAGATTAATTTTAAGTATCGATAGAAAATCAACTTTAGAAGAAGCAATGGAAACAGTAAATTTAGCTATAAATTTAAAGTCATCCGGTATTGTAGTTGGTGTGGATATGTGTGGAAATACAAATGGTGGTGCATTTTCAAGAATTAAACCAGCTTTTGAATATGCTAAAAAGAATGGTCTTGGTGGTAAATAAATTATTTTCATACCTTTTAAAATTATTTTTTATTCATTAATAATAAATGATAATAACAAATAACAAGAATAACAAATAATTATAATAATAATAAATGATAATAATAAATAACAATAATAACAAATAATTATAATAATAATAATAATTATAAATAATAAATAATAACTATAAATAATAATTATAATAATAAGTAATAATATCTATTTAATTAAAAGGAAAATATAGTATTAAATAATAATTATAATATTAAGTAATAATATCTATTTAATTAAAAGGAAAATATAGTATTAAATAATAATTATAATATTAAGTAATAATATCTATTTAATTAAAAGGAAAATATAGTATTAAATAATAATTATAATATTAAGTAATAATATCTATTTAATTAAAAGGAAAATATAGTATTAAATAATAATTATAGTATTAAGTAATAATATCTATTTAATTAAAAGGAAAATATAGTATTAAATAATAATTATAATATTAAGTAATAATATCTGTTTAATTAAAAGGAAAATATAGTATTAAATAATAATTATAATATTAAGTAATAATATCTATTTAATTAAAAGGAAAATATAGTATTAAATAATAATGATATTAATAAATAATATCTAATTAGGCAATTAAAAAAAAAAAAAATATATATATATATATATATATAGTATTAAATTGTATTTATAAAATATTTATATATAAATATTAAGTAACGCTTCATGTTGCTGAAATTCCAAATTCTAGAGAGGATAATTTAGAAATGAAATCAGTACTTCCAGATAGAATGGGCCACTGCACTTATTTAGAAGATGATATATTAAAATGGGCAAAAGATAATAAAGTTGCAAGTAATATAGAATCAATAATAAAATATTAATATTAATATATATATAAATTATGAAAATTTTTATATATTTTTTAAGTAAATGTTTTTAATAATATTGATTTTTTAATATTAATATATATTAATACTAATACATATAATAATAATTAATACATAATAAAAAAATAATAGTTGAAACTTGCATTACATCTAATATTATCTGTCGTACTGTAAAATCTTATGAAACACATCCATTTACTGATTATATTAAAAATGGACAACCTTTTACAATTTGTGTAAATATATATATATAAATATATAATATAAAATTTAAAAGTTTTAAATAGTCAAAAGTATTATTAACAATAATATGTTGATTATTTTTTTAATATATATATTTAACAGACCGATGATAAAGGTGTTTTTAATTGTGATTTATCCAATGAGTATCTAATTTTTGGTGCAATTAATAATTATAATAAAAAACAATTATTTGAAATATCTAAAAAATCAATAAATTACATTATGTGTAAAGATAACGAATTAAAGAGAAAATTGAAAGAAATATGGGATAATTTTGAAATAAACAATTTGAATTAATAATGTTAATAATGCTATATAAAGTACTAAATATTTAAAATATTTAGATTATAAAAATTGCTTAATAAAAAGCAAGATGTTACACACAAATTTTAACATATGGATTATCCATACATGTGTAATAAATTATTTAAAAATAAATAAATAAATAATAAATAAATAAATAAATAATAAATAAATAATAAATCAATAAATAAATAAATAAAAAATAAATAAAGTAAATTATAAATAAATAATAAATCAATAAATAAATAAATAAATAAAAAATAAATAAAGTAAATTATAAATAAATAATAAATAAATAAATAAATAATAAATAAATAAATAATAAATAAATAGATAATAAATAAATAATAAATAAATAAATAAAAAATAAAATAAATACTAAATAAATAATAAATAAATAAATAAAAAATAAAATAAATAATAAATAAATAAATACTAAATAAATAAATATATAATAAATAAATACTAAATAAATAATAAACATTATTAAATAAATAAATAAATAAATAAATAAATAAATAAATATAATTATAATAAATATTATAATAATATACATTAACGTACGATTTATTGATTTTTTAAACATGTATTGTATAATAATTTATTATTTATTTATTTATTTGTTTATTTATTTATTTATCTATTTATTTATTTATTATTTATTATTTGTTTATTTATTATTGTTTATTATTTATTTATTTATTTATTTATTTATTTATTTATTTATTTATTTATTTATTTATTTATTTATTTATTTATTTATTTATTTATTTATTTATTTATTTATTTATTTATTTATTTATTTATTTATTTATTTGTTATTATTTGTTAGTTATTATTTATTTATCTATTTAATATATTATCTATTTATTTTTGTTAGTTATATTAATAATTTTACATTACATTAATTATATAAATAATTGTATACATCTATAACCATTAACCAATAAACTTCATTCCGAATCACCACATTTAAAATATTCCATAATTGTCCTAATATATTAATTAAAATTTTAAGTTAAGTGTGGGGATTTTATTCTAATATATTTAATAATATTTGTAAGTAATATATAAATATATTACTTTCCATTTTATTTACTATATTAAATAAAATAAAAAAAATTTTGAATTATTCCAAACCTATGAATTATCCTTTTTAAGAATTTTAATCATAAAATTTATAAATAAATAAATAAATAAATAAATAATAAGTATGAAATATATTATATTACAACTGTAAGAATTAATGAGTTATAATTAATTTATTTATTATTTGTGTTAAAATGGATTTTGAATGATTTTTATGACATTATCCAGATCAAGAAACTCTTTTGTTAAGGATTGAGAAATAAAATGTAAAGAAAAAAATTAATTGAAAAAAAGTTATTTTAAAAAAAATATTAAAAAAAGTGTGGAGTATTAATAATTTTTACCTAATAATTTACAGCTAATAAATAAATTTTATGGTTGGATATTATTGCTAAAAATAAAAAATCTCCACACTTTTTTTTTAATATATATTCAGAACCATAATAGTAAAAAAAAATAAATAAATAAATAACAATTTTTATAATAATTAAATAAAAGGTCTTATAAAATAATTATTATCATAATGGTAATGAAGAATGAAGTACTATTTTTAAGTTGATAAATATGCTTAACGAAGAAATAATATTTGCTATTATAATTTAATTACGATAATTCACATCATTTGTTTTAGCATATGAGTTTGTTTAATAAATACTATCTATATTTGAATAACAAACTTCTATATGTAATAATTATTAAAAAAGATCTAAATTATATTAATATTTATTTATTTATTTATTTATTTATTTATTTATTTATTTATTTATTTATTTATTTATTTATTTATTTATTTATTTATTTATTTATTTATTTATTTATTTATTTATTTATTTATTTATTAATTTATTAATTTATTTAAAAAGTTATTTTTTTCTCAATTTTTTTTGTTTTATTCATTGTATTTAAATTAATTTATTTAATAATATATTAAATATATTTAATTCAAGAAAAAAAAGATTCAATTTAAAATCAATATATTGATAATATATTGTTTTATATTAATATTATATATTGTAAAATATATATATGAAAATAATTTGTAATTTAATATAGTTAATATAACTAAAAAAATGTATTATCTATAAAGAAATAAATATTATTTTCATTTTTAATATATATAAAATATATTCTAATATATATAAATAAAAAAAATGAATATTATTTTCGTAAATATATTTTATTATATAAAAATTTTTTTTTATTTACTTAAAAAATTTCTTTTTTTTTTTTTAATACTTTTTGTTTTTTCTTTTTTAAAAATTATTATTTTTTCTTTTTTTTAATAATTACAAATACATTTATTTTTTTTTAAAAGAAAAAAAAAAAGAAAAAATAGTACTTATTAGTTAGACGAAGAACACAAACGTAAATATCAATGATATATTCATAAAATAATAAATACTTAATCATAAAAAATAAGGACTATTAAAAATTGTGTGGGGATTAAATACAATACAAATTGAATCAAATTAACATTTGAAAAAAAAAAAATTATTGATTTAGCTTTTTATACTTAAGAAATATTTAAACAAGAAAAATGAAGAAAACAAAAAATGAAGAACGATCACTTTTATAAACGAATTTAAAATCAAAAAAAAAAAAAAAGATTAAATTAGAGAAAATAAGTGAATTTAAAATCAAAACATAAAAAAGAATTTTATATTAGTATAATATATATATAAAATGAAATGATTAATTTAGAAAAAAAAAAAAAAGATAAATACTTTGTTTTGATAATATGTAATATATATTAAAATGATGGAATATAAGGAATTTTTATTAATTAATAATTAATTATTATTTGTATTCTAATATTTCAATAATCAACGTAATATAAGAAAATAAAGAATTGTTCATATTTTCAAAAAAAAAAAAAAAAAAAGCTGAATTATTAAAAAAAATATAAATTAAAAATATTTTGACGATTAAAGAGTAATTTACTAATACTTTTTAAATATATATTATTATATAATAGTATTTATTATTGAATTCTTAAATTAATATTTACAAGATGTTAGCCAACACCTTAACTAAGCAATCTTTAATTAAGCCAATTACTTCTACTGTTGCTAAGAGTGCTTTTTCTACTTTTGCTGGTTCAGCTCCACTTAAAGATGAAGATCGTATTTGGACAAACTTATACGGTCGTCAAGATTGGGGACTTAAAGCTGCTATGAAACGTGGTGACTGGTATAAAACTAAGGAAATCATTCAAAAGGGTCATGAATGGATTATTAATGAAATGAAAGTTAGTGGTATGAGAGGTCGTGGTGGTGCCGGTTTCGCTACCGGTCTCAAATGGTCATTTTTAAATAAACCATTAGATGGTAGACCAAGATATCTTGTAATCAATTGTGATGAAGGTGAACCAAATACTTGTAAAGATAGAGAAATTATTCGTAATGATCCACACAAGCTTATTGAAGGTATTCTTATTGCTGGTAGAGCCATTCAAGCACACAAGGCTTACATTTATATTCGTGGTGAATTTGTTAATGAAGCTGAAACTCTTCAATTAGCTATAAATGAAGCTTATAAGGCTGGTCTCATTGGTAAGAATGCCTGTAACTCTGGATGGGATATGGATATCTATATCCAACGTGGTGCTGGTGCTTACGTTTGTGGTGAAGAAACTGCTTTAATTGAATCTATTGAAGGTAAACAAGGTAAGCCAAGAATTAAGCCACCATTCCCAGCTGATTATGGTGTCTTTGGTTGTCCAACTACTGTCAACAATGTTGAAACTATTTCTGCTACTCCAACTATTATGAGAAGAGGTGGTAAGTGGTTCTCTAGCTTTGGTCGTGAACGTAACCATGGTACTAAGCTTTTCTGTATCTCTGGTTGTGTTAATAATCCATGTACTGTTGAAGAATCCATGGGTATTCCAATGCGTGAACTTATTGAACGTCATGCTGGTGGTGTAAAAGGTGGTTGGGATAACCTCCTTGCTGTTATTCCAGGTGGTGCTTCATGTCCAATGATTCCATTATCACTTGCTGACAAGTGTTTCATGGATTATGATTCTATGAGTGATGTTGGTTCCTCCTTAGGTACTGCTGCTATGTTAGTTTTAGATAAATCAGTTGATCCAATTAAAGCTATTAGCCGTTTCAGTAAATTCTACAGACATGAAAGTTGTGGTCAATGTACTCCATGTCGTGAAGTAAATATTAAATTTTCTAGTATTTATATTTTTATATATAATAATTTTTTAAAATAATTTATATGTTAATATTAAAAAATTTTACTTTATAAATTTAAAAATGATTTTTTATAGGGTACTGGTTGGATGGCTGAAATGATGGAACGTCTTGAAGTTGGTAATTGTACTTTAGAAGAACTTGATCAATTAGATAAATTAACTTACAATATTGAAGGACGTACTATCTGTGCTTTAGGTGAAGCTTCTGCTCTTCCAGTTCGTGGTTTAATTAGACATTTCAGACCATACATTGAAGAAAGAATAAAACAATACCAAGCTACTCACCCAAAAACTGATGGTCACCATTAAATCTTTTTTTGACTTCTTTTTCTTTTTTTTTTTAAAAAAAAATTTATAATTTAAATGAAAAATAAAGAAAAAAAAAAAAGAAAAAAGAAAATGAATAAAGAGGAAAAAAATTAAATACACATATAATTTTTCTTAAAGTTTTTAAAAAAGAAGAATTGAATTTAACCAAAAACACCATTCATTAACGATAATAATACTAATAATTCATTCAATCATTAAAATAAAAATATAAATTCTTTTTATTTTTTTTTTTTTTTTAAAAAATCATTAATTTTTTTTATATTATAAATATTGCAAATTAAAAAAAAAAAATAAAAACAATTATAAATTATAATAAATATATTTAAAAAAAAAATTAATAATAAAGTAATTATTATTTAATAAATTCCATCCCAACCTTTTTTTTTTTTTTAAAGAAAAAAATAAAATTAAAAACAAAATACTAATAATAATAAATAATAAATAAAAATAATAAAATTAAATAAAAATAAATAAAAATTAAATAAAATAAAACAAAATAAAACAAAATAAAAGAAATAAAATAATATAATATATATATATATATAATAATTTAAAAAAAAAAAAAAAAAAAAAAAAAAAAAAAAAAAAAAAAAGGAAATATTAATATTTAAAAATAAAAAATAATGAATCATAATAAAATTAAAATATATATTAAAATTATTGAAATGAAAAATTTTTTAATATAAAGATTGATATATAAAGATAAAAGAGGGAAGATAAAAAATATTCCTTTTTATATTTATATTTATATTTATATTTATATTTATATTTATATTTATATTTATATTTATATTTATATTTATATTTATTTTAGTTTATTTTTAGAAAAAAAAAAAAAAAAATATATAGAATATATATTATGGAATTTATATAAATATATTTAAAAATTTTGAAATTTATGGACTATTCTATTGCTAATTATAGAAATTGATTTATCAATAAGATGAAGTACGAATTATGCTTTAAAAAAAAAAAAGAAGATAGTCTTTTGATTAGTGATAACTCTTGTGTAGATAATAGAATTAATAATATTGTTAAGGATTATAAAAGTAGTTCTAATAATAGGGTCAATAGTATATGTAATATCGATATTTTAGGAAATAGAAAAAATTGTTAATAAGTATCGAATTTATATTTATTTTAGGAAATAGAAAAATAGTTAATAGGTATAGAATATATATTTTTTTAATTGGTGGTAGAGATTATGGTTTTAGTGATAGAATTAACAATAGTCCATACAAAAAGGAATGGGAATGTTTGTTTAAGTGTCAGACTGAATCTGGTACTTATTCAAAATCCCCATTCTTGTTGCGATCTGCGGCTCTATTGAATGATATCATGCCTGTTGTCTGTAAAAGACAACATATATTATTCAATAAATTTAAAACCAACCTCTCCAGGAACGTCAATGCTGATAACACAGTAGGACAGCCTAGTAGGGCAAATGCCGATCCTATTTCCGACCCTAGTGGAATAGGATAGATCAATTTTACTTTAATTCTATATTTAGAATTAAGGGCTGTATGGATTTATTGTTTTTAAATATTATTATACTTCTTTTTTTCCTCCAGTATTATCTATTATTATCTATAATATTTTACTGGTTTTTATTTTTTTTTTAGTATCATTTTTTTTCATTATGTGTTTTTTTTATGATTCATGTATTTTAATATTTAAATTCAATAAAGTTGACGTACAAATTGTGTGCCATAAAAAAAAAAAAAAAAAAAAAAAAAAAAAGTGTACCATAAAAAAAAAAAAAATTGTTATTATTATTAAATTACTGTTATCTTGTTATTTTATTTTATTTCAAATTACTAAATGATACTTTTTAAATAGTTTGAAATAAAATCAGTTAATAAGATAAGTAATATATATATATAATTTATATAATTTAAATATATAATTTATATATAAAATTTATCAATAAAGATGATGTACGAATTATGTGCTTTAAAAAAAAAAAAAAAAGAAAAGAAAAGAAAGTATAAAATTTATATATAATAAAAAGAAAAAATAGTATATATATAGAAGCATTGCACAAACCTTGATAAAAAAAAATTTTTTTTTTTTTTATGAAATATTTTATTGAATAATAAAGTTACACAATAAATTTTTTATTTTACTTTTTTTAAAGTCTATTTTAATCTAAAATATAAAAATAAAAAAAAAATTTATTATTAGTTATTATTATTAGTATTTAAATAATAATAATAATTAATAATAATTTTTTTTGATTGTTATATCAAAATTATTTTAAAACTCCGATTTTTTTTTTCTTAATTATTATTTATTAATAATGAATAAAAATAATAATAATAATAATAATAATAATTAAAAAAAAAAAGATTAAGTCACAAATAATAAATGATATTATAATATAATAAAATAATACTATAAATAAAATAATAATAATAATTATTATTATTATTGAAATAATTGATATGATAATAATAAAAATATTTTTTTTGTCTAAATTTAAAAAATATACATTTATTTATTTTATTGATTTATTTTAATTATAGTAAATAATAATAATAATAATAATAAAATAAGGAGCAAATTATTCTTTTTTTTTTATTATGTATAATGTATTCTAAATCTTCATTAATATATACAAATACTTAAAAAATACAATACATATAAAATATTGTAATACTGTTGTAATAAACCTAATATTTTATTTTAATTTTTTTTTTAAAAAAAAAAAAAAAGTATAAACAAATTTTATTAAATTATTCAGTAGAAATAGTTTGTATTTAATACATAACTTTAAAAGTTTAAAATTAAAGTTTTTGTTTTTGTTTTTGTTTTTTTGTTTTTTTTTTATTTAAAATATTAATGATTCATAATAAAAAAAATTCATAATTATTAATTCTATTATAAATATATTTAAATGATTAATTTTTGTTACAGTTAATTTTTTTATTTTCAATTATTATTCATATACCAATACAAATATATAAGTTTATATCATTATATAAAAATATAATATTAATATAAAATGGATCAAACAAAAGAAGCTTTCAGAAAATATTTAGAAAATAATGGTATTATTGATGCTTTAACCAAAGGTATATATTAAAATAATATTATTATTTTAATATATTATTTGTATAGTATAGTATAATATACAATATAATATATATATTAAAAATATTCAGTAAATATTTAACATATATATAATTTATATAAATTAAAAAAAAAACATATATATTTCTATAATCAGTTCTTGTTGGTTTATATGAAGAATCAGAGAAACCTGAAAATCCTATAGAGTAATTATTATTAACAACTTTATTAATGAGATATTAAAATGCATATGAACAATAACTGACAACTCAATTATTTATTAAATCTGTCTCTATTTATTATTGTTTACTAATTTCTATATATATATTATTATATATTTCATTATCCTACTTCAACTTATATTATATATAATTTAAAGCTTTATAAAACAATTTTTGGGTGGTCCATCAGAAATAGATATTGAAGCATTAAAAGCAGAAAATGATGAATTAAAAAGAAAAGTGGAAGATTTAGAGTCGGAATTAGCACAATTTAAACAAGTAATTAAACTATTTTATAAAAAAAATTATTTTTTTATTATTATTATTATGTATTATTATTAATAACAGCATAATAATAATTAATAATGATTAATAATAATAATATTTGTTATCCATCTAATATATAATTAAAATATAATAATACTAATACTATTTTTATATAATTCTATTATATTTTTTATTCTATTTTAAATTTTTTTACTATACATTTATTATAATAATCAAAATATATATTTTTATATTAATACATATAATGATTTAATATAAAAATTTAACTTTTTAATATTATTAATAAAACATTGTAGAATGAAAGCGATGAAAATGAATTACATGGAGATGATCAATAAATAAAATCAAAACATAAAATTTAAACATTATAAATTATGAATAAAACATTATCATTCCAATAAATAATAATACATAATACAGCATTATTAATCTATAAAAAAACAAACAAACAATAATAATAATAATAATAATAAAAACATTGTCACATCTTTATACAAATTAATGTATAAAATAAAATATTTAATAAGAAAAACAATTTTTTTTCTTTTACTTTTCTTTTTTTTTTTTAAAAAAAAAAAATCTTTAAGGAACGATTTATTTAAAACAAGATATATATGTAAAAGAAAAAAAAATTATATATTTTTAATATTATTATATTGATAAATATTGAATAGAATTTTTTTATTTTATTTATTATTTTATACCTTAATAACTTTTTTTTTAATTTTACAAATACCTTTTATTAATAACATAATTATTTTAATAAAATTATATTAAATAAATAAATAGTAAATAAATAAAAAAAAAAAAAAAAAAAAAAAAAAAAAGCATTACATAATACCATATTATATATTCTTTTTATGTATTAGTTGAATTTTTTTTTTTTTTAAAAAAAAAAAAAAATCGTATTAAATATTAGAATGATGTAACAAATATAAAAAAATTTTTTTTTTCTTCTTTTTTTCATTTATATTTTTATTCATAAAAGTAATACAGTTAGTTTATAAAAAAAAAATCGAAAGGAAAACCGACATTTCAAAACTCAATGAAATAAATTATTTATATTCCTAAAAAAAAAGTTTTCGCTTTGTTTTGTTTTGTATTATTAATTAATAAAAAATACTCTTGTTTTCTTTTCAACACATTATAATAGTTTATTTTAAAAAAAGTCAATATATGTATGATAATATTTTAATTATTATTATTATTTTTTTTTTTCTTTATTTTATTTTATTGAAAATTATTTTATTCAATGATTCTTTACATTATTATAAATTTATTATAAACATTCAAAAAAAAAAGTAATATATATATGTATATATATGTATATATATATATATAGATAGATAATATAATTATTTAATTAAAGTAAAAAAATTATAAAAAAAAAAAATTTAATAAATAAAAATAATAGTATTAAAATTCTATGGTATATTATTATACATAAAAAATATAATATATATATTTTAAATATATTTATGTAATTTTCTTTCTTTTAAAAAATATATGTATATATATATAAATATATATATATATTTTCTTTATTTGTAACAATTTTAGTGTATCTAAATAATTAATATTATGATTTATTAATTATATCATTATTTTTTTCTTCTTCTTTGAGGTTCATTTTCTTTTTTTACAAAAGATTTTCGTTTTCTTGAATTTGATGAAGTTGCATTACTTGAAGATGGAATATCTAAATTACTTTGACGTGAAGAATTATTAATATTTCTACTATTTGAAGCCTCGGGGATGTCCTTTTTATGATGAATATAATCAATAATTGTTTTCTTTCCTTTATTCTTATTATAAATAACATATAGATTAAAAAAATTAAAATAAAATAAAATATAAATTTATAAATATAAATAATATTAATAATTTATAATTATTTATAAATAATATTTTATATATTTTATATAATATTAATTTTTTACTTTTGGATTATCTATTTTGTCACGTTGTTTTACTAAATGCCTCATAATAGGATCTTCATTATCATGTTTTATAACTAAATATTCAAAGTAATGTTTAAATATATTTAATTTAATTTTTAATATTAATTATAGTAATTATTGATAATATGTATATATATACATATATATATTATTTTATTATTTTTTTTATAAAAAATATTATAATTCAATATTTATATATAATTATTACATACATATTGAAGTTTGATTTTTATCTTTTGGGTATACTTGTTTTAAAGGAAAGGCTTTAGAAAAATTACATTCCACATTTTTAAAATTATTTTTATCTGAAACAGGAAGATTAGCTAAGTACTCCATTGAAATAATATTACAGTTTATAAATCATATGAAACAGTATAGAAGAAAATCTAATAAAAGATAAATATTGATATTTATTTACTTATTTATTTATTTATTTATTTATCTTTATTCTTTATTTTACTTTATTTTATTTCAATATAAAATTATAATTGGTATCTGAAAAAAAAAAAAAAAAAGTATATATATTTTATTTAATTGAACAGTAGAATCACAATAAATGGATTCCACAATAATTTTTATATTTAATTTTCAATATAAGTATATATGTTGATAATATGTTTTAAATAATTGTATTATTTTATTGAATTTTAATTCTAATTAAAATTGAATTGTATCTTTTTTTTTTAATTAAAATGGATTTCAATTTAAATTAATAAAAGTTTATTAAAAAAAAAAAATAAAGGTATCAAGGAAAAAAAAATTTTTTTTATTGTAATCTTTAGTATATTTTATAAATAAATTAAAATCACTTTTATTATTATTATCAATAAAATTATTTTTTATTTTGTTGTTATTGTGTTATTACTTAAATTATATGTCGTATATGTCGTAAATATTAAAAATTAATTATAAAAAAAAATAACGAAGAAAAAAAAATAAAAATATGTAAAATAGTAAATAAATATATGAATTAATAAATATATAATAATTGAAAAAAAAAATTTTTTTTATTTTATTTTATTTATTTATTTATATATTTTTCATTATTAATTATTTATTATTATTATTTATTATATTATTTATTATGATTATTACCAATTAAAGTTTATCTTGAAATCGTATAAAAAAAAAAAAAAAAAACATTTTCATAAATTAAATTTTTTTTTCCCTATTATTTATTATTAATTATTAATTATGTGTATAAAAAAATATAAATTTTTAAAATCTGTTTTTTTTTTTTTTTTTTTTAATTTTAATTTATTTTAATAAAATTAAAATAAAATTAAAATAAAATTAAAATAAATATCTTTTATTTATTATTTATTATTTATTATTAATATATTTTTTAATATATTTTTTATTTGCTGGATGTACCATATTTTAAAAAAATTGCTTTTTTTTTATACATATTTTTTAAACTTGTGACTTATAACTGACATAAAATAAAAGTAATTATAGACCCTAATTAAAAAAAATAATAATAACAATACATACATAACATACAACTAAAATAATTATTATATATATAAGTAAAATTATAATATAATTAACAAAGTCATATTATTTTATGTACTATGTAATAATAAATATATTAATTAAGTTTATGTTTATAATATAAAAAACTTTTTTAATTATTAGTTTGTTCTTTTTGAACATTTTATTAATTTTATTATAACAATAATAAATTAAATATTGTTTAAGAAAGGAACAATAATTTAGTATAAACTTTAAAAAATATATTAAATAAATAAAATTATATAATAGAGATCAGATATATAATTAAAATTTTATATAATTTTTTTATGAGCAGCAAAAAAAAAAATTTTTAATAACAAAAAAAAAAATAAAATTAATAGTATAAATTATTTATGGTTGTTCAGCTGATTGAAATCATTTTAATAAATAATTACTAATATACTTTATAATTATATATAAATAATAGATATTATAAATAAGAATAAAAAATATGAATATGAATTAATAATAATAATAATAAGAATAATAAAAATAACAATAGTAATAATAGTAAGAATAATAAGAATAATAATAGTAATAATAATAAAATAATAAGAATAATAATAGTAATAATATTAAGAATAATAAGAATAATAATAGTAATAACATTAAGAATAAAAATAAGATAATAAATATAATAAATAAATAATATATAACTTTTATTATTTATATTATAATTTTACTTTATTAATTTTATTAAAAAAAAAAACGGTTAATAAAATCATAGCATATTATTATGAATTTAACAATCATAATTATTAATAAGAATGATCAATATATAATAATAATAATAATAAATAAATAAATATTTTTATTATATTTTACGTATATTTATTTTTATTTATATCATAAATAAAATTCTATGAAATGTTTTATTTTTTTCTTATTTATTTAAATTGAGAAATAAAAAGGTAATAAAAAAAAATAATAATTGACATTTAA
>MCFG01000043.1:117500-130000 GCA_002104895.1 Anaeromyces robustus | reverse complement strand
AATGATAGCTACCAAATTTCAAATAAATTTTTATATAGATAATAAAACCAGAAATTCTAATATTTAATAATTATTTTTTTTTAAAAAACTGATAACATTAATTATTTATAAATTTTTTGTGATATAATTTAAATAACAATATAATGTAATATATATCAACCATATATTATAATATATTATTTTAATATAATAATATATTAATTAATATATATTAATATATTAAAATGTCAATAATGAAAAAAATATAAATACTAAGTTTTTTTCTTTAAAAATTTTTTTTTCATCAGTATTCAATATATTATTTTTTTTATAATTATAATTGAAAATAAAAAGAATTTTAAGCTTATTTTTTATACAAATATAATAAAATAAAATAAAAAAAACGTTTTAATCTTTCTAATTAAAAAAAGAAAAAGAAAACAAGATTTAAATTAAATTTTTTATATAATACAATTTTAAATATTCAAAGTTACCAATAAACAATCAATTATATCTATTTTATTAAATTTCAATTTTTTTTTAAAACGAAACAATTATTAATATAAATACAAAAAATGTCTGCTACTACCGCTACTCGTCAATATCGTCATGCTATTCCAACTATGATGCGTCTCAAGAGAGAACCATCAATGAAAAATGTTGCATTTCAACCAAAAACACCATTTCCAAATGCTGAAATGGTTCTTAAAAAAATAAGAAGTGAAGGTAATCCAACACCAAGTGCTCAAGATCTTGCTAATGCTTTATTTGTAGAATGTAATAAATGGTTAAAAGCTAATGGTTTTAAAGAATTTATTCCAAGTCAAAATCTTGGATGGACTTTAAAGGATGGAGTTGTTTCTCGTCCAGGTGCTAAAGTTCATTTTGATGCAAAGTCAATTTCAAGACAACAATCTGCTCATAGAATTTTATCTGAAACTATTCAACATAATAATAATTAAAGAGTGATGGAAAAATAAATAAATAAGAAAAAATACCAAACTGTTTTTTTTTATAAAGTTTAAAAAATAATTATTATTATAATTTTTAATTATAATAATAATTCATTTGAAGGGAAAGAAATGGGTTTTAATTTCCTTAAAAAGGAAATTAAAAATATGAAGTTTTTTTTTTTAAAATTTAATTATAAAAATATCAATGAGTTTTATAATTATTTTAAAATAAAATATTTTATATCTATCTTTTAATTACTGTTTTATTAAAAGATTATATCAATCAATATTTTTTTTATTAAATATAAATATTGATTTTATTTTATTGAAAATAATATACATCTATTTATAAAGAATAATATTTTTTTCATTATGTAAAATTTTATACCAATAAATAATAATTCATAGAATTAAGAATAATTTTAATTTATAAAGTAAAAAAAAAGATAATTTATAAATAAATATAAAATATTAAAAAATAAAATAAATAAAAATAAAATAAAATAACATAAAAAAAATAAAATAAAATAAAAATAAAGCAAAAAAATAAAAAAAAATATTTAAAAAATTGTCTTAATAATAATAATAAAAAAGTTTTGTGTGTATATGTGTTTTTTTTTAATATTTTATTATTGGTTGTATATATAATAAGATAGGGGAATAAAAATAATGAAAGGGTTTAATAATAGTTACAATTACTAAAATTATATTTATAATATAAATGTTTTTAGTTTTATTAAATTATATAGATAAGGTTTCAAAATTTTTATTTTAATTGGCTTTGAAAAAAAAAGGTATCTTTTTATTTTTATTATTTTTTTTTTTTTTAAAAAAAAGTTCATTAAAATAAAGACAAAAAATTATGATACATTTGTTATTTTTTATTTTTTTAACGGATTATATAAATAAAATCAGAATCAGATGATGTATTAATAAAGATAAAAAAGGCAGTTTATAGAATATATAATATTATACATATATATACTATATATATATATATTTTGTTCAAATGAAATCTTTTCCAAGTATAGAATATTTAATTTGTACTTTATATTTATTTTTTTCTTTTATTAAGAAGTTTCTTTTGATTACTTATAATATCATAATATAATTCCATATGTTATTTTTTTTAGTAATGCAATAAAATTAAAAGAAATATGTTATAAGAATAAATATATATTTTATTCCTAATTTTATATAATATAGGAATAAAATAATAATTATAATATTAATATAGGGATAAGAATATTAATAGTTTATTGATAAATATTATTTTAATAATAATTATTATAATAAAATATTTTTATTTTATTAATTCATTAATTATTTCAATCAATGTATACATTCTAAGTTAGTGATAAGAATTAATGTAGTTTTAATAATATTGTTGAGAAATATACAACAAAACCATATATATATATATATAGATATATATATAAAATAAGAATATTCATATTTTTTTTTAATAATAATTATTATGTTAATTATTTATTGTTAAGACAATAATTTATCATCATATATAATAAATAAATAAATAAATAAATAATAAAATAAATGTATATAAATATATAAATATTAATATTTTATTTATTTTATTATTATAAAAAATGTTTTTAATAAATTTAATATTATTTATTTTGTTTCATATGATTATATTTTAGTAAATATAAATTATGTTAATAATTTTTTTTTATCTTTATATTATATTATTTTATTTAAAAAAATTTTTTTTTAATATTTATTTTCTTTATCTTTAATTTTTTATTTTTGATTATCAATTCTATTATACAGAAAAATTAAATTATAAATTATTTTTTATATATTATTAATATATTAATTACCATATATAGTATTTTTTGTAACTTTAACTGAATTTTTTAAAAATTTTGATCATTTTTATTTTATTTTATTTTATGTTATTTTAGAATTATTTTAAAAGTTATAAATAATACGTATTAAAAAAGGAATGAATATTGGATTTAATGTTTCTACTTCTAAATATAATAATGATATAATGATTTATAAATGTATATTCTTTTTATTATTAAATAGTTTGTTAATTGATATGATAATAATTGATATATTATTAAATCATAAATTATAATAATTAAAAAATTAATCATAATTAATAATTAATACTTTTTTTTAAATAATTATTAATACATTTAAGTTTTATTATATAGTTGTTATCAAAAAAAAAAAAAAAAAGGTCCTTTTTTTTAACTGTAAAAATAGAATTTATTAATAGATTACTAATCACGTGTATCGTAATAATAAATAATAATAATAACTATTATTATTATATGATATTAATTATTAACTATTAATTATTGACTATTAATTATTGATTATTAATTATTAATTATTATTATTATTATTAAATATAATGTATTATTATTAAATATAATGTATTATTATTAAATATAATGTATTATTATTAAATATAATGTTATTAAATAAATAAAATAAATAAAATAAATAAATATATAAATATATAAATAAATAAATATATAAATATATAAATATATAAATATATAAATATATCTATATATTTTTGATAAGCATAATTATTAAATATAGAAAAAACTCTATTAATAAAAATTCATTATAAAAGTAATTAATTAATAATGTTTCGATTATAACAAAATATTAATGCTACTAATAAAAAACTTAATTGTTAATATTAATGTAATTGATTATATTTTATATATCATTCCAATATATATATTTATTCATATTTATTCATTTATTTATTTTTATATTTATTAGTTTTACTTTATATGATTATTAATTATATTCAATTTATTATTATTATTATTATTAATTATTATTATTATTATTATTATTATTAATTATTATTATTATTATTATTATTATTATTAATTATTATTATTATTATTATTATTATTATTATTTAGATTAGGATTAATTTTTTATTATCTATTAATTATTATTTTATTATTATTTATTTTATTATTATTTATTTTATTATTATTTATTGTTTATTATTTTTGATTACTTATTAATTATTAATTACGATTAATTACTAAAAGGAACTATCCTAATTTTTTATACAAAATCAAAAATTAGATTAAGTAATTAACGATGAAAACTAATATATAATATTATTTTATTTATGACTTATTCATTTCTGTATGAAACAAAGAAGAAAAAAAAAAAACCAATTTAAATGATTATGCCGTTTATTCATTTATTAAATATCTTTTTATTTATTTATTTTTTTTATAAAATTATTTTTTATTATTTATATATAATTAGAGACATTAATTAAATTATATAAAAAAGAATTAATAATTAATAATTTAATAATACTTAAATAATCAAAAGATAAAGATAAAAAAATATAATAATTAATATAATATAATATTTATTTATTATTCATTCATTCATTTATTTATCCATTAATTTTCATATTTAGTTTATTAATATTTATATCAATATTCATTTATTTAAAAACTTTAGATATTTTAAATATAATTTTTTATAATAAGAATTTATTTGATTATAATTAAAAAGTTAAGTAATTCTCAAATCACACAAATTAAATTAATTATCATTAAATAAATAAATAAGTAAACATTTTTTTTTTTTATTGAAAAATTGATAACATTTTTAATTAAAATATGGATTAAATAATTAATTGATAAAATAATATATTTCACAATATATTATAATATATTACTTTAATATATTTAATATATAAATAAAAATGGTTTATATATAATTTAAAAATTTAAAAAAAAAATTTTTTTTTTTTAAAGTATGAATATTATAAAATTATCAATAATGGAAAAATTATTGATAAAATGAAAAATTAGCTTTTAGGTAAATCAAAATTAGTACAAAAAAAATAGTATAAATAATTATGTAATTGTCCTTTGACGACATTGCTTTTTTTTTTCTCTCTCTTTTTTCTTTTTTTTCTTTTCTTTTTTTTCTTTATATATTATAATTTATTATAATTATATATTTATAAAGTAAAAAAAAAAGAAGAAATAAATTTATTATTTTTTAATTCAAGATTATTTTATTTTTGTAAAAAAGAAAACGCTACTCTATTAACATTTTATTTATTAAAAAATTAAAAAAAAAATAAAAAAAAAAGAATAAAATAAAATAAATTTTAATTATATATCAGTTTTATTATATTATTTCTTTTATACAATATACGCAATAATAAATACATAAATACTTAAATACATAAAAAAAAAAAAAAAAATATATATATATATATATATAAATAAATAAACAAATAAATATCAATTAATTAATAAATACTTGAAAAGTTTTTTTTTTAACATAAAATAATAAAAAAAAATGTTTGCTTCATTATCTTCTTCATCTGTATCTTCATCTTCTACTTCTACTTCTACTTCTAATACTCGTCAGTATCGTCATGCTATACCGACTATGATGCGTCTTAAAAGAGAACCATCATGTAAAAATATGGCATTTAAACCAAAAACTCCATTTCCAAATGCTGAAATGGTTCTTAATAAATTAAAAAGTGAAGGAAATATAACACCAAGTACTCAAGAACTTGCTAGTGCTTTATTTACAGAATGTAATAAATGGTTAAAAGCTAATGGTTTTAAAGAATTTATACCAAGTCAAAATCTTGGATGGACATTAAAAGATGGTGTTATTTCTCGTCCAGGGGCTAAAGTATGTTTTGATGCTAAATCTATATCAAGACAGCAATCAGCTCATAGAATTTTATCTGAAACCATTCAACATAGTAATGATCCTCAGATATAAGAAGAAGATATATATAAAAAAAATATAACTATAAAAAGGAAAAAAAAAATTAGTTTTTTTTTTTTTTTTTAAACAAAAAATATTATATTTCATTTTAAATTTATAAAAATTTAAACTTTTATATCGAAATATTCTATAATTATTTAATTATGATAAGATTTAAAGTTATTAATTTTATAAATCTATGAAATATTAATAAATATCATAAAAAAAAAATTTCTTTTTTTTCTTTTCTTTGTTATATTAAAAAAAAAAACTTATTGTATTAAACATACAATAAAAAATTATTATTATAAAAGGAATAATAATAATTGGATAAAAGTTTAAATTAATTGATCAGTATTGAATAATAATAATAATAAAAAAAAAATTAATTAATATCTATTATGGGGAAGTCAATGCTTTATTTATATATATATGTATTATATATATAAAAAGAGAGAATTTTCTTAAAAAAAAAAAAAAAAAAGCATTCAAAATATCAACGAATTTTGATTGAAGTAATGAAAAAATTCATTATAATTAAATTGTTATGGGAATTTTTATTAAGTGATTTTTTATGATATAAAATAGAAAAAAAATTATAAAATAATTAAAAAAAAAAAAAAAAAAAATTAAAATTTATTATTTATTTTATATATAAATAAAAAAAAAAAAAGACGAAAATAAAATAATTTATTAAAGAATAATAAATAAATAAATAAATAAATAAATAAATAAATAAATAAATAAATAAATATATAAATAAATAAATATTTAAATAAAATAAAATAAAATAAAACATAATAAAATATTTAAAAAATTGAAACTCGTTATTCCATATTTAAAAATTCTTTATTTTTATAACTATTAGTATTAATAAACATATATATATATATAAAGATTATATACTTTTAAAAGTATTTTTATTTATAGTATTATGTAAAAAAAAAAAAAAAAAAAAAAAAAAACAGAATTATTAATAATAATATATATTATAAATTATATTTATAAATAAGTAAGTAAATATATAAACTATTAATAAAAATAAGTGGGTAATTAATATTTAAATATTTAAAAAGAATATATGTATTTTAAAAAAAAAAATAAAAATAAAAATAAAAAAATAAAAAACAATATAAAGAAATTAATGATCAATTTTTTTTTTTTAGTAAAATAAGCTTTACGTGCTATCTATAGAATATATTATTATTATTAATTATTAATTTTTTATTTTAATTCTTATTTTTATTTTTTATTATTATTATTATTATTTTTTTTAAATAATAATATTACATTTATGATTTTAAGTAATGATTATGATTTATATTTATATATATGTATATATATATTTATGATTATATTATTTTTTTTTATTATTTTTATAGTTTTTATTTTTTTTTTATTTTTTTTTTATTTTTTTGTTTATATTATAGTATATATATATATTTATTTATTTATTTAATTTATTTATTTATTTATTTATTGACATTGTTATTTGTTATAATTATTATAATTTTTTTTATTAATGTAAGATCGAGATAGAATAGTAGAAGAGACATTAATTTCTGATAATGTTTGTTGAGATTGAAGAGAATTAGAATATATTGAATTATTAAGTATAGAAGGTTGTGAATATAAAGATGTACTAGTAATATTAATACCAGTAAAGGATGTATTACTGTAACTTAAAATAGGGGACAAAATATTAATATTATTATTACTATTATTATTACTATTATTATTGTTATTATTGTTATTATTATTATTACTACTACTACTATTAATAAAACTTGTATTTCCTAGATTACTACTCGAGATATTACTATTAAGAGGTGTATTACTTAAATAAGGATAATTAGGATTATATGTACTGGAACTATAATAATTAGATGAAGATCCTATAGATGAAGCATAATAATATTGTGAATCATTATCAAAAGATTGTATAACATGTTGAAAACATTTATTATTCAAATTTGCACTTTCTGAGAATGATTCATTAGCAAAATTACTATAAATAATATATATATATATAATATAATTATAGTTATAGTTAATAATATATCATATCATATGTAATAAAAAATTTAAATATTAATGATTATTAAAAAATAAAAAAATAAAAATATAAAATTGTTAATATATATGTAATAACTTACGAATCTGATGATCCTAATTGAACTATTTTATATAAAAGCTTTCTTAAATTTGGTAATGTATTTCTTAAGTTACTGACATTTTGTTTTATATAATTTAATAACTATTTTTATTTTTATTTATTTATTCATTTTTATTTTTTATTATATTTAATATATTAAAGAATAATATAAGATAAAAATAACAGTTAAAATTTTATATTTAAATATTTATATGTCAAATATATATATATATTTATATTTATATATTTATATATTTATATATTTACTTGTTCAATATCTTTATTTAAAAGGAAAACACCATAGATAAATCGATTATCATTTAATTTTTTTGCAAATAATGGAAATCTATTATGAAAAAAAAAAAAAAAATGAAAAAAATGAAAAAAAAAAAAAAAAAAAAAAGAGGATTATTATTAATAATGTAATTTAATTATATTTATATATTATTAAATAAATAAATTAATAAATAAAGAAAAAAAAAATATTTTCTATATTTACTCATTTAAAGGTTGACATTCTTTACTTAATGGATCAACAATAATTGACCTTGAAGACATAGATTTTATTGGATATCTTAAAACCACATCAAGATAATCCGCTATAACAGTAATTAAATGACAAGAATAACCAAGAGCTGTTGAAATATCATCAAGGTTATAACCTATATATATTTTATTTTTTTTTTTATAAAAAAACAAAAGAATAATGATATATTTATATATATATTTTAGATATCAATAATAATAATAATAACAATAACAATAATAATGATAAATTATTTATTTAATTTTTATATTGATAACTTATAATACCTTCATATCTTGAATTAGGTAATGGAATACCACCAATAGTATATATTAATGGATCTGATATAGACTTTATATAAGTATAAATATATATATAAATATATTCATGAATGTAATATATATATATATATATTTAAATAAAAAAAGTAAAAATAATAATAATAATAATAATAAAAAATTAAAATAAATAAAATACTTATTCATTTAATAATCAATATTATATAATATATGATTGCTTATTAAATATTAATTTATATATATATAATAAATATAATTACAGGTTCTATAGGATAGATATTTAATAAATCATGGATAAGTTCAGCAAGTCGTTGGTATCGCATAAATTTAATATGATTATTTTTTTGACTGTTAATTAATTAAAGATAAAATTTCAAAATTTAAATATATAATATAATATAATATAATATAATATAATAGAAAAGAGAATAAATATATTAATTTAATAAATATTATATATAATTAATAAATATTATATATAATTAATAAAATATTGATATATATATTATTCAATGTTTAATACTATTATAATATTTACATCATTTCATGTTCAAATTCTTTTTTTTCATTTTCTAATTCTTCCATTTGACTATTATAATCTTCTAATTTTTTATTTAATTCAGCTCGTTTAGTAACATTTGAATTTCTAAATTCTTCAATTCTTTGAGTAGCTTTATATAATATATATATATAAATTAATAATAATTATTTTAGTAATATATACATACATATATATATTTTTTATTTTATTGTTTTTTTTTAATGGTAATAATAATTATTTAAATAACCGTACTTTCTTCAATATTTAACATGCTTATAACTAATTGATTTTCTACAATTGTTGATTCTTCCTTATGTTCTACTTTTTTAAAATCCTTTAAATAGATAAAATAATATATATATATAAGTTAAGTTATCATTTAATATTAAAAATAATATAAAAAAAATATTACTATATATATATCTATAAAATATAATAATTGAATAGGAATATTAATTAATATTAATTTACATACTAAATAATGATTCTCTCTATAAGATTTTAGTTTTTCTCTTATTGCATTTTTCTTTTTTTCTAATTCTTCTTTTTCTTTTTTTATTTCTTCTTGAATTTTATTTAAACTAATAATAATTAATAAATATAAATTTAGATATTTAATAAGTAAAACATTTTTGATAAGATAATTTCTTATAATGATTTGATAATATAAATATATATATATTATATGTGATATAAAAATTCATGTTTTTTTTTTTTTGTATTTTACTTTATTAACATATCTGCTGAATAAGATTTTTTTACTTGAGAATTATCAACTTTATAAACATTAATTGTATTTATTGACTCTTTTCTTAATTCCTGTTTATATTAAAAATATGCATTATATTTTATATTATGAATATTAATAATAACATTTAATAGTATAATTTTTATATACATTTTATTGACCCATTAATGAAATTCAATAAGAATAAAAGAATAATAATAAATAAAACATAATAAAAAATAATAAAAGTTTTTCAAATTAAAATTACCGAACATTCTGAGCATTGAATGTAATAACCGTTGGTATATTCAAAAATTAATGAATTTTTTGAAAATTCGGATTTTAACACTGTCAACTATATGAAATTTGATTTATTTTTTTATTTTTAAATTAATTTCAATATTTAAAAAAAAAAATAATAATATAAAGAATATATAAAACGTATTAGTATATTAAAATTTGTTGGTTATATTTATTCTTCTTCTTATTATTATTATTATTATTATTATTGTTGTTGTTTAATTATACGTTTTTTTTTTTTTTTTTTTTTTTGATTTTATCTTTTATTTTTATACCTCTGTTCCAATGTATACTAGTAATTTTCCTTCTATTTTGTTTGTAAACAATAATATAGGATTATTGTAATCATTTCCAGATATAAACCATACTTTTATTATGAAATGTGTTTAAATTAAATTTTAAAATATTAAACAATTATTACGAGTTAAAGAATATTAAAAAAATTTTTTTTTATTAAATTATATATATTTATCTTTAATCATTAATACATATAATTTCTATATATATAAAAGGATATCAGATGATTGTTCATTTATCCATGATGGAAACATTAGTCTGTCTAATGGATTCCATGTTGGATTCTGTTATTTATTTATTTTTTGTTTTATTAATTAATTAATTAATTTATTTTATTATTATTATTTTTTGTTTATTATTATTATTGTTATTGTTTTAAAAATAATCCTCTATCAATAAAGTGTATTATTATTTATTTAGATATATACCAATGAATTTTTTATTATATTGCTTTTATAAAATTCCTTTTCTTCTCCTAAAAAATATTTAATTCAATAATAGAAATTATATATATTAAAAAAAATAATAATGTTAAGTTTTATTTTTTATTATAATTAAATTTTATTTTGAATTTTAATTTATAAAAAATGAAATTTGTTTTATAATTCTTTTTTTTAATTTACCATTATTTGTTATTAGTGTATAATAAATACCAAATAAATCTTTTACTTCTGCTGATTTTTCAATTTGTCTTCCTAAAATTGATTTTAATTGTTTTATTCGAGGCTAATATTATATAATTTATTTGAATATGATTAAAAAAAAAAAGGTGGATAATAAATAATATTATTAAAAAAAAAAATAGAACATTATTATTGTATAATTATATAAAGTATATAATTTAATTCATTTTTGAAAAAAAAAAAAAAATAATATACAGTAACGATTAATGATTGTGGTAATTCCTATAATATTTTGTTCATTGTTATTATTATTATTATTATTATTATTATTATTATTATTATTATTAATTTTTAGTTATTATAATAGAAAAAATATATGTATAATTTTAATAATTAGAATACATTTTTAAAATATATATAATAAATTTTTATATTATTATTATTTATATATTTTTTTTTATAAATATTATTATAAATATTAATATTTTTACTTACTTCATGAATATGGCATAACTCAATAGTCATTTTAAATTGTATAATAATGAATATTAAAGTTAAATTTATTCATTTATACATAAAAAAAAATAGACATGAAATGGTATATTATTATATTTAAAAGTAAGCAAAGAAAAGAAAAAAAATAAGTAAAAAAAAAATTAGGATAATTAAAAAGATTTAAATAAATTAAAAATAAGAAAATATATATTAAAATAAATTAAAATTTCAAAAAATAGTAAAAAAAAAATTAATAATTAAAAAAATATTAAAAAATCGATGCAATTTAAAAATTTAAAATTTTAAAATTTATTATGTATTTAATTATTCTTAATTAAAAGTAACAATATTTCGTTTTATTTTAATATGAAACAAATTATTTATTCAAAAATTCAAAATACAATCTTTATTATTTTATAAAAAAAAATATATATATATATAATAAATAAAATAAATATTATATATAATAGATATAATAATTTTTTAATAATAATAAAATTGTGCGAGTAAACAGTTTTTTTTTTTTTATTGATTATTATAATAACTTTTTAGAATTAAATAATTCAATAATAATAATTATATATAAATATATAATTATTAAATATATTTATGTATCTTTAATAACTAAGATAATTTTTAATCGAAAACTCAAGGATAATAAATGTGTTTTTATTGGGTTAGAAATTAATTTATACTTTTTTAATTATGGCTTTTTTTTCAAAATAATATTTTTCGATTAGTTAAGAATAAAGAATTTTTATTTTAAGTATAGATAAATTTAAAATTAATTTTCTTAGAGTATTAAAAAAAAGTATAGTTTCTTTTTTTTTTTTTTTTTTTC
>MCFG01000043.1:92500-112500 GCA_002104895.1 Anaeromyces robustus | reverse complement strand
TAATATATTTATTATATAATATAATATATAATAAATATATAAATAATATATATAAATATATATATAAAATATATTTAAAAAATATATAAAATATATTTAAAAAATATATAAAACTTTAATTCAAAAACAAAAAGTTACTATATAATAATATTAAAAAAAAAAAAGAAGAAAAGATTTTCTTTTCTTTTTTTTTTTTTTTTTTTTTTTTTTTTTGTGAATGTTTTAATTATGTTGTTTAAACGATACTTACGCTCCTAAATTACATAATGAAAATTTTAATCGATATTTTCCTTCCATTCTAACTGAAAGGTCGGGAAATATAAAGTAAACACTTGGTATACCATCAGGACTTAGTAGGGAATAAGTAGAACTTACTAATGATCCTACTAATATTCTTGTAAAAGTTGAAGAAGCACAAGGATTGGCTATAAGATTTCTTTCTTTTTCACAATCCTCTGACCATAAACCACAATGGCAGACAAAAAATATTTGCTCTTCACAACTATTATTATTATTATTATTATTTTATGATAAAAAAAAATAATAAAATAATTAAAAAAAAAAAAGTTAGTATTTAATATGGTAGGTTATTTTTTTTTTTTATAATTTTTTAATAATGGTAATAAAAAAAAAAAAAAAGAGGTTTGTATTATTTTTCATATTTTTTGATATATATAAAATTAAAAATGATATATGAATAAAAATGAATATAAATATTGGAAAAAGAAAAAAAGTAAATAATGATATTATATATATATATATAAAAGGATTATAAAATGTGATAAAAATATATAAATTATAGATTGTTTTTCTTTTTCTGTTTTAGCTTTTTTTTTTTCTTTTTTTTCTTTTCTATCAAAATTTATCATAAAAAAGATATTTGATTTATATATTTGAATAATAGTTATTAATTAATTAGATATCTTATAAACTATATACTATTTAAACTATTTTTTTTTTTTTTAATTTTTATAATTGATAAGTATTATATATGAATTTTCAAATTTGTTTTATATATCTTTAATAAAAAAAAGAGATTTCTAATTAATGGTTATTTAATGAAAATTTGAGTTTATGATATACTTATTTTATAATAATAATAATGTTTAATGAAATTTCGAATTAGTGAATAACTATTTATATCAAAAAAATCTATTGTTTAATGAAATTTCAAATTTATGATAATTATCTAATGAAATTTCGAATTAGCAGTTAATTTTTTGAAAATAATAATTAATATCTAATGAAATTTCGAATTAGTAGTTAAAAATTTTTGAAAATAATAATTAATATCTAATGATATCTCGAATTAGTAGTTAATTTTTTGAAAATAATAATTAATATCTAATGAAATCTCGAATTAGTAGTTAATTTTTTGAAAATAATAATTAATATCTAATGAAATTTCGAATTAATAATTAATTTTTTGAAAAATAATAATTAATATCATTAAATTTCATATTAATTATCATTATCAAATGATATTTCAATTTAGTAGTAAATATTTTAAGAAAATAATTATCACCAAATGAAATTCATAAATGACTGCTAATTTTTAGGAGAATAATTATCATTAAATGAAATTTCTGATTAACTATTAATTTGGAGTTTCATTTAATGATAATTATTCTTCTAAATATTAACAATAATTATTATCAAATGAAATTTCTAATTAACTGTTAATTTTTAAAAGGATAATTTATTATTAAATGAAATCTCAAATTAAAAGTTTAATTATTATATAAAAAAACCATTAATTAAATGAAATTTCATATTAATACTTTAATTATTACATAAAAAAAAAACCATTAATTAAATGAAATTTCAAATTAATAGTTTAATTATTACATAAAAAAACTATTAATTAAATAAATGAAATTTCAAATTAATAGCTTAATTATTACATAAAAAAACCATTAATTAAATGAAATTTCAAATTAACAGTTTAATTATTACATAAAAAAACTATTAATTAAATAAATGAAATTTCAAATTAATAGCTTAATTATTACATAAAAAAACCATTAATTAAATGAAATTTCAAATTAACAGTTTAATTATTACATTAAAAAACCATTAATTAAATGAAATTTCAAATTAATAGTTTAATTATTACATAAAAAAACCATTAATTAAATGAAATTTCAAATTAATAGTTTAATTATTACATAAAAAAACCATTAATTAAATGAAATTTCAAATTAACAGTTTAATTATTACATAAAAAAAACCTTTAATTAAATGAAATTTCAAATTAACAGTTTAATTATTACATAAAAAAAACCATTAATTAAATGAAATTTCAAATTAACAGTTTAATTATTACATAAAAAAAACCATTAATTAAAT
Source organism: Anaeromyces robustus (assembly GCA_002104895.1). Classification (NCBI taxonomy): domain Eukaryota; kingdom Fungi; phylum Neocallimastigomycota; class Neocallimastigomycetes; order Neocallimastigales; family Neocallimastigaceae; genus Anaeromyces; species Anaeromyces robustus. The sequence continues at coordinate 110,151 of MCFG01000043.1, read as the reverse complement.
GAAATTTCAAATTAACAGTTTAATTATTACATAAAAAAACCATTAATTAAATGAAATCTCAATAATTAACTACTTTTTTTTTAAAAAAAATGATTTACTAAATTGAAATTTAATATTTCTTAAAATAAATAATTACTTAAAAAATGAAATTTCAAATAAATATTTTACTGTTTTTTTTTTTATATAAAAGAGTAACAATCTTTAATGAAATTTCGATATATTATTAGAACGATGGAAATAATATTATAAAATTTCGAATAAGGTAAATTACTCTTATTATTTAAAAAAAAAAGTTTATATATTAAATGAAACTTCATGTTTAAAATTTATTAAATAAATTTAAAGTAATTGATTTTTTTTTTTCTTCCTGAAAATTTTAATTATTAATGGGTTATCCTTAAATATTTTCACTTATATTTAACTTTATATAATTTTTATAATCCTGTACAAAACTCAATTAAAATAATTTAAAGATAAATATTAATTGCGTGTTTATATAATTGAAACATTACTATTATTGTTATATAATTTTTATAATCCTGTTTAAATAATTTAAATATAAATATTAATTGCGTTTTTATATAATTGAAACGTTAATATATTATTATACTTTTGTTTTTTTTTTCTCTTTTTTTTTTTCTGTTGCCTTTTTTTTTTTTTTTTGTTTACTTTCTATTATTATTTTTTAATCATATATTTTTATTTTTAATGTATTTTCTTTGTTTATTTTTTTTCATTTTATTTATTTTTGTAGCTGTTTAAATATTTCTTTTTTATAAATCGAATTAATAATCCTGTTCAATATGGATAATTTAATTACATCGTTTATTATTCTCATTATAGTTAAACATTAAATATTTATATATAACAATTAAATGTTTCATCTTACTTAATACAAATACATATTACTAATATGCAAATATTTGACTTCATTATTTATAATAGTTTCATTGTTTATATTATAATATTTATCACTTAATATAATCAATTTATAATTATCATTATTTCCTTTTTTTTTTAATTATACAATATATATATACAAAGCTATATAATTTCTATAGATAGAAAAAAGAAAAAAAAATGAAAAAAGAAAAAAAAAAATCAATGATATCATAGTAATGATTTTTTAAAATATTTTTATAGAATCTTTATAAAAAAAATTTTTTTTAAATAATAATAATAAATAAATAAAAGAATAGATAAATGAAAAATAATATAAACATATTAATATTGAATCAAAAAACTTATATTTTTCTGTTTTTTTTTCTTATTATTACCTAATACCTATTCTTTCTCCTTTTTCATTAAAGCACAACTATTGATTATTAATTATCAATTATTATTATATTAAATAAAGAAGTTAAAAAAAAAAAAAAAAGACGGTTATTGAGATGATTTTAATTGAATAAATAATAAATATAAATAAAAAGTATTCTTCTTCCTTTAAAATATCCATTAAAATATGCATAATTTATAGTATAAGACTTACAAGTTCACATATTGGAGGAGGATCAATAGGTCTTCTATCCTTTTCACCAAAACCACACATCTATTATTTTAAATTCCATATATTATATATATAAATATAGTTAATAATTATTATCAATTTTTTCTTTATTATAATTTTTTTAATCCTTTTTTATTCGTTCTTTTTTTTTTTTTTTTTATTATCAATTTTTTTCTTTAATATAATTTTTTAAATCCTTTTTATTCGTTCTTTTTTTTTTTTTATTATCAATTTTTTTCCTTAATATAATTTTTTAAATCCTTTTTTATTCGTTCTTTTTTTTTTTTTATTATCAATTTTTTTCTTTAATATAATTTTTTAAATCCTTTTTTATTCGTTCTTTTTTTTTTTTTTTATTATCAATTTTTTTTTTTAATATAGTTTTTTAAATCTTTTTTTATTCGTTCTTTATTTTTTTTATTATCAATTTTTTTCCTTAATATAATTTTTTAAATCTTTTTTTATTCGTTTTTTTTTTATTATTATCAATTTTTTTCTTTAATATAATTTTTTAAATCCTTTTTTATTCGTTCTTTTTTTTTTTTTTTTTTTTTTTTTTCCTTTTTTTACTAGTCTTATTATTATCAATATCATTATTTATTTTAATATTTTTATTTTTTTTTTATTTCCTGAATTTATTTCCTTCTTGTTTTTCCATATTTTTAATTTCAAAACAATATAATAATAATAATAATAATTTATAATAATAATAATTTATAATAATAATAATAATAATAATAATTTATAATAATAATAATTTATAATAATAATAATAATTTATAATAATAATAATAAAAAGATAATACATACTCTTGCTCTTAGTGGTTGTTGGACTACTTGGATTTCAAATCTAATATAAATAAAAATAAAAAATATAATAATATATTTAATTGGTTAAAAGTGTTACATATATTATTCCATTTATATCATAATTTTTAATAATATTTTTTAATTCTTTTTAAAATAATGATATATTATATCAGTTTCAAAAAAAAATATTTAAAAATATAATATATTAACGCCATCAATTACGCCATAAAAATTATATAATAAATTATACGTACCTTTTATTCCTTAAAGTACTCATTATATATATTTAATATAATAACTTTATTATTTACTTATAAAATTATTATTGTTTATATGAAATACAAAATATTGTTTTTGATTGACTACTCAGGTTATATGAAAGTAAAAAAAAAAAAGAAAGGAAAAAAAAAGTGAATTCTATTTATTAATTTATTAATTATTTTATTATATTCTGGGTATGAATTATCAATTCTTAAATAAATGTAGTATGTCAATTATCAATTATATTTTTTTTCTTTTCACTTTCTTTTTTATATATACTTATTTTTTTTTTGTTCTTTTTCTATATTGAATTAATTTAGTATACCCTGTTATATTTTTTTATTATTATACATATATAAATCTATTTCTATTTCTTAAATATTTATAAATTATAATTTTTATAAATAGTAATTTTATACACCTTTTTTTTTTATTTTATTTTTTTTTTATTTTATTTTTTATTTTTTTTTTTTTTTTGAAAATAAACCAAAATTATTTTAAAATAATAAAAAATAATGTACTAAATAAAATTAATATAAAATTAATAAATTTTAATATATAAATATAATATATAATGTTTATATATATTATTTATATTTTATATTTATATTTATAATTATATTTATTATAATTTGATGAAAAAAAAAAAAATTTTTTTCTTAAAGATTCTGATATATAAAACTTTAATCTTTATTGTATTTTAAATAATATAATAATTTAATATATAATTAATTGTATATAATATATATATATTAAATCATTACACCTTTAATTTTTATAGGTTATCAATTAAAAAAATCCTGGCAAAAATATATAACACACATAAAAAATACCATACATATATTATTTTATTAGTATTTTTCTATATATATTTTTTAATTTAATATGGAAAAATTTATTATATCTTTAATTTAATATGGAAACAAATATTTTAATATATAATAAAATAAATTAGATTAAATTATTATAGATATTGTAGAAATTTTAATGAAAGCCATAAAAAATTCATTTTATTTCTATTTTTATATTTATTTAGGGCACACTTAATGTATCTTAAAAATACATTCATGTGCATAAATCACATGATAATTATATTGATATGAGTAAATTTTATGTTGTAGTCGAAATATGGTATCTTTTGTATTTCAATATCTTATTTATTATTTTATTTATTTTATTTAATAATTTTTAAAAGTCCTTCCTTTTTTCTTTTACATTTATTTTATAATATTATTATTAATAAAATTTTATATTTAATATAATATTAATAATATATTTTAATATATTATATAATATATTAAAATATAATTTAATATATAGTATAAATATAATAATATTATATATACAAATAATACTTAATATATAAATATTTTAATAATATTAATTATAATATATAAATAATATATAAAACTATATATTTTTAATAATTAATAAAATAAATTATCACTATAAATATAATCAATTATAATATATAATTCGACTATATTAATAATATATAAAAATATAATAATTTGAATAATTTTTAAAATAAAATATTTAGTAAAAATATAAAAAATATAAAATATAAAATATAAAAATTATTAATAAAATATGAATTTAATATTTAATAATTTTATTATTATTAAATATACTAATATGTTGCTACACATATTAGTTTCATATCAATATATATATATATTTTTTTTTTTTAAGGAAAAATAGTATTTAATATTTTTATTAAAAAAAAATTTTCTAATTATTTATTATCTTTAATTAATATTTTTAATAATAGTTTAAAGATAATAAAATATTATATATATATATTTATTGATTAAATATAATCGATTACAATCAATCAATAATATATATTAAATAAAAAAAATTAATTTTTAATAAAAATATAATGTAATATAAAAAATGTACTTCATAATATTGTAATAATAATAATTAATAAGTCATATAATTTATTATGAATATTATTCAAATATTAATATATTAAATAGTATAAATATATTATTAATATATAAATATATATTATATATATATTTATTGTATTTAATTATTTAATTGATAAATTATCATATATTACATAAAATTGAATAATAGAATATTAATAAATAAATCAATATTACTATTTATTATAAATAATAATAAACGGATGTTAAATAAATATAGATTAATTTAAAGTCAATTATAATATATTTAATAATAAATAATTCTATTATATTCCAGAAATATATTAAATATATTATTTTTTTAGAAATCATAGTTTCACCACAATTAATTTATAAAACCTATTTAATTTTATTTTATTTTTTTTTAACCTTTTTTTTTTATTTTATTTGTATTAAAATTAATAAATAAATAAATAAATAAATAAATAAATAAATAAATAAATGGATAAATAAATAAATAAATAAATAAATTAATTAATAAATAATAAATAAATAAATAATTAATTAATAAATAAAATTAATTTTATCAAACTTTTATTGTAAATAATATTGAGAAATATAAAAAAAATGTTAAATATTAAATATTAAAAATATATATATATTTTATTATTTTTACTAGAAAAAATATTTTTTATTAATATTAATAAGTCAAATTCATTTTATGTTTTCTTATTTTTTATTTATTTATTTATTTTAATTAAAATATAACATATTTAAATAAATACAAAATAAAAATATATTTAAAAAAAAAAATTTATTACAAAAGTTAAGTAATTTTGTAACTTTGAGGATCACATAGGAATAATTTAACTTTTAGAAAATCTTAACAAATTTACAATTAATAAATAGATTATGCAAAATAAATTTGATAAATAAATAAATAAATAAATAAATAAATAAATATATAAAATAAATTAATTAAATAATTAATTAATTACTTAATTAATAATAAATAAATAAAAAAATAAAAAAATAAATAAATAAATAAATAAATAAATAAATAAATAGTTAAGTCAAAAACATTTTTTTATCATAGTCACCTGATAAAAATTCTTTAATTAATTAATCCGAGGCTTTATCTTGATTGCTATGAATTAACTAATAGATGATAAGTATTTTGTTTTTTTAATTTGGAGAAATACAAATATAATTTAAAATAAAATTACTTATCGTTTTTTTTTCTATTATGAAAGTTAAAATTTAATATTTAACTAATTATTAATAAATTTATTAATTACATAGTATTTATATATATAAATATTAATTATATATATTTATTTTAATATACATTAATTTAATTATATGTATTAAGTATTTATAAACTTTTTGTATTATTTGTATACATATTTATTTAGGTTTATATATATTATTTATGTAGGAGTTATTTAATATTTTAATATAAATTCAAAATATTTTTATTGGTATTATTATTATAATAATCTACTTTACTAATTATTTTATAGTATTCTTTATAAAGTAAATTATTCTTTTAATATCTTTACGTTTTAAGACTAAAATATTATATATCATTAATATATATATTATTATTTTTTTTATTTAATATTTATTCATTCTATAATTATATATGTTTTTTTCTTTTTTTTTTTTTTTACATAAAGTATTTATTATAATTAAAAAGAACATATAAATTAAAAAGAACATATATTAACTACTTCAAAAAAGAAAATTAAAAAAGAGAATGTTATGATTAATGCATTAATAAATTTAATTGTATATGTATATATACAATTAAATTTATACAATACATTACAATACATTGATAATATTATTTAAATTAAATAATTATAATAATAATAATAATAATAATAATAATAATAATAATAATAATAATTTTATACGAATAATACGCGTAGTTATTTATTGTATATATTTAAAAAAAAAATAAAACTTTTTTCATGATTTTATATAAAGTGGTAGTAATTAATAAAACTTTATAAATTAAATAAACGATATAATAATAATAATTCAACTAATCCAATCAATTAATAGTTAATATATAATATATATTTAATATTTATTATTATGATAAAAAAAAATAAAATAAAATAAAATAAAGTTAAATAAAACTAATATTAATTTATTTACTGTAAGCAAATTAAAATAAAAATAAAAAATAATAAAAAAAAAAAAAAAAGAAGTATATTATATAAATTTTTTTTATATATAAACTTTTTAATCATTATATTAATTATTTTTTGACAAGGCAGCTTGATTCACTGCAATGTTCCCGTTTCAATCATCATCGCAGTGCTTGGAGGAGAAGTCGAAGTTCCGACAATCAACAAGAACAAAAATCTCAACTAAAAACGAAAGTATCCATCTAATCAACATATCTTTAATATTTCATCGCAATTATGAATCTTCCAATTGCGTCTTCTGCTCTTAAAAGCCTAAACCTGTACGCTACCACTGCCCAAAGAAGAGAAAGCCTATATTTCCCACTAACTTCGCAATCCATCGCACCAATAAGCAATACCATCCGCTGTTTCAGTTAAAAACTCATTAGATATAATTCATCCTTAGGTTGTTGATCGACATCATTTTCAAGTTCTTTTAAAATAGATAAATTATATTCATTTGTACAAAATATACTTTCATACTCAGGTACAAGTTTTTCCGCTACATTTTTTTTATTTTAATGGAGATGCTGAAATAATGCGTATATTATTAGCTGTAATTTTTCCTTGAAGTTCTTTCGCATTTTCGCAAACAGGAAGCGATAGAACCTCTTGCTTGAGTATATATATATTTTATTAGATATGATTAAAATTCTATGATTATTTGAATTTTTTTTTTTTTTTTTTTTTTTTTTTTATTATGAAATACTAAAGTGGTTTTAACATATATATTATAAATTAATTAGAATTCTATGTTTTTTTTTTTTTTTTTTTTTTTTTTTTTTTTTATTTTATTTTATTTTATTTTATTATAATATTTATTTTATTATTATGTATTATTAAAAGTTATAAAAGATTTACAAATATATATTGTTATATATAATATCAATATTATTTATATAATAATTTTTATTATTATTATTATTATTTCTTTGTTTATGCTATAATTACTTTTACATATTATATTAATAACTTTATATATAATTATTTCTAATTGTTTTTTTTTTTTTATCTAAAAAATAAAAAAATAATGAAATTGTTGTTTATATCTTTCTCATCAATTTTAATCCTTTAAGAAATAATTTGGATTTGTTTTAACTTTTCGTAGAGTATTATTGTACCAGTCTTGTATTACCTTTATAATAATAATATATTAATATATATGATAATATACATTAAAAAAAATATAAAATATTAATATAATATGATCTGATGCTCATAGGATTATTATAATAGTGATAAGGATCTTTTAAATTAATAATATATATATATAAAATATAAAATATATTTACCTTTAATGGGAAAAATTGTTCTCCTTGAGCATTAGTTAAAAGAGAGGATGAAAAACTAGAACAATAATTATATAAATTTTCAATGACTTTTGTTGTAATTTTTTCAGCATTAGCCATAGTAGAAGCTTTAGAAGATGCAACAACAGTTTCACTAGATTGAATTTGTGCTATAACTTGATCAATTGGTTCGATAGAAATACCTAATTCAGCTGAAACACCTCCCATCATAGGACCACCAAATGTATTTCCAAATTGTGAATCTGTTGGCATACTTTTAGCATTTGCTAATTTAAAAATTGCACTTGGTTTATCATTACTATATAAATTATAAATTATATATAAAATATATATATATAATAACCACAATAATAATTAATTAATTATTTGATTTTAATAATAATAATAATAATAATAATAATAATAATAATAATAATAATAATAATAATAATAATAATAATAATAAATATTAATAATAATCATAGTAATCATTATTTAATCTTATTATATGATTATATATATATGACTATATATTCATCATTTCCTAAAAAATTTATCATATTTAATATTTATTTTACCTTAACATTCCTAATAATTTCCAATTTGGAGTAGGTTGTGGCCTGATTTATATTATATTGACAATATGCAAATATTAATAAAAAAAGAAAAGAGGTTGGTAACAAAGATTAAAAAAAAATTATTAATAATTAATTTAATTTAATTTTTTCTTTTTTCCATTTTTAAAATGTTACATAAAATAATATATAAAATGAAAACTAAAATAATAAAAATAAAAAAAAAAAAAAAAAAAAAACATCATATATATTATATATTAAAATATATATATGTGTACCAATAAAAATGCACAGTAGCAGCGAATCCATCTGGGAACTAAATTATATTTAATAATTATAATATTTATTAATTATTTAAATAGATTATTAATTTTTATTATTATTATTATTAATTCTTTTTTTATTTTTATTATTATTTTTCTTTTTTTCAGATTTTTTTTTTTTAATTTTTATATATATTAATAATAAAAGTATATTATAACATTTGTTTTATCAAATAGTTTATTAATAGAATTTACTATTTATAAACTTATTTAGTTATTATTTTAAAAAAAAAAAAAATACTTACAGGCATAGTACCAGTTAAGAAAACAACAATATGGTTAATATCTTGAGCTTGTGGAAGTTCAAATACATACTTTTTTTTTTGTTATTATTTATTTATAAAAAGATAAAATAAAAAAAAATATTATTAAATACATCTTAATAATTGTTATAATTTTCTTAAAAGTTTTTATTTTATATATATATATATGTATAATAATACAATTTTAAAATATTAATTTACCTTATTTGAATCAACTTTATATATAAAAATAAAATATTTGGATAAAATATTTTTATAATAAATATAATTAATGAATATTTTTATGAGATGTATACATATATGTACAATTTTACTAATAAATACATATAATACTAAGATATATTATTATATATTATTATATATTATCTACCTTGTTTAACATCAGTTTGAACCTTTATTTTTAAAATTGAAATTAAAATAAAAATAATTTATTTAATTAAAATATAATATTTAGAATACTAATAACAATAATATATATGAAATTGTAAATTATTTGTAATTGTATTGATGTGCTAAAATAAATATTTTTAAAAAACTTCTAAATAGCTTACAAGTCTTCCAGCTATATAGAATTATTAGTATATATTAGATAAAAATATATATCAATTATTTATTTATAAAGAAAATAGAATAAGATATTATTAATTATTATTATTTATTTATTTTTATTTTATTTAAATATTTCTTTATATTATATAGAAAGTTTAATATTTTTAAAAAAAATGTTTTAAAATTAATTCTTACCAACAATACAGCCAAACATTACGTTATATATATATATAATTGAATAAATACGATTTAGAAATAAATATAATAATTTGATATATTTTAAAAAAATAAAAAAATAAAAAGATGTGATAACGATGGTATATGATATTTAATAAATATATATGGTATACTGAAATTGACCGGAAATTATAATATATATGAAGAAAAATATATAATTATTAAATTGATAAGATACATATATAAAAGATAAATATTAGTTAATATTAATAATACTATTAATAATACTAATAATTATACTAATAATAATAATAATAACAAAAATAATAAAGATTAAAATAACAATTATTTTGATAATTAATAATAATTATATAATAAAAAATAATTTATCAATTATATTTTTAAACTATATATTTTAATTATTGTATATATAATATTTCATCGTAATTTATTTTACTTTATTTTATTTCATTTTATTATTTTATTATATTTAACTTTTTTGCTTCAACACATATAAAATTTATATATATATATATAAAAATTAATTTGTAACTTTCTTTTAATACATAATAATTTTAAACTAATAAATTTTCCATTCTAAATATTTTAATTCTACAAGATTTTTTAAAATAATTTTTAATATATATATGTTTCGACCTTCTCTTCTTTTTTCTTTTTTTTTTTTATTCTTTTCTTTTTAATTATATATCTATAAAGTAATATCAATTATCTTTAAAATATTTCAAGTTTAATTTTCCATTTATTTCATCTTTTCTTTATGTGCATTTTTATGAATTATATATTTAAAAATGAAAAAAAAAAAAAGAACAATATTTAAGTAATTGATAATTTACCTTAAAAAAAAAAATATAACTTGTTATAATCTTTATACTATTATTTTCTTTTTATTGTCTAAATTATGAAAAAAGAAAAAAAAAATAACAATAATTATAATAAAAAGGGTAAGGAAAAAATATATATATTAAATTTTTTAAATAATATTTGTAAAAATTATAATTGATTTAAAAAATAATAATAATTAAAGTTACATACAAAAAGAAGATGATGGAAAAATCAAGATTAATTTTTTTTTTTAATTAAAAATATTAATTATAATTTTAAAATTAATATTGAATCTATAACTATTTGATCTTTTTTTTTGGTTAAAATATATATATTAAATATATATTCTTTATTAATACCAATAATAAATATTATTTATATTATTTATAATTTTATTTATTAATAATAGTTGTATAGTTGTTTAATAATAATAATATAATATTTATTATATTATATATTATTTTTATTCCTATCAGTTATACCCATGATAATATTAAAAACAAAAATAATATTCTATATGAAAGTTGTATTTGTTAAATAAACTTCTAAACTTCTATGTTATATTAATATTCATTTTATATATCCTTATGAACGAAAGAATATTATATATATTAATATAATATTTTTTTTCTATAAAATAATGTCTTCTGAAAGAGAAGAAAAGAAAAATAATATCGTTTTAGAACTTTTTATTAGATTAAATACTAATAGTTTATTAACTAAAAAAAAAGAGATAATATATAATGTAAAAGATTAGATTTAAATAAAAAAAATAATATTATTTCAGTATTTTAGTATTTTAATTCTTTAACAAAATATTTCTTTCAGTTTATGTATATATATATATATATTTTTTTTTTTTTTTTTTTTTTTTTTTATGGCACACAATTTGTACGTCACTTTTATTGATATATATATATATATATATATATATATAATTTCAACAAATTTTGTTTTATATATATTAAAAATGAAAAAAAGAACAATATTTAAATAATTTGATAATATACCATAAAAAAAAATTAAAACATATTATAATCTTTATATTATTATTTTCTTCTTGTTTAAATTTGTTTCATTTAGATTTAATTATTATATAATATATAATAATTAATTTTTTGATTGTTAATTCCTCTGCATTTTATTTATATCTATTATTTATATTTTTTTTATATCATTATATTAACTATACAAAAAATATTTTTTTATTGATATCAATTTTTTGTGCATATAATGGAAAAAAAAGAATAAGTTTAGATTAATATTAATTTTTATCTGTTAAAGAATTATTATATAATAGAATTATAATTATTATTCTTATTATTATTATTTTTTTTTTGGTTAAAGTTTTGTTTTTTATTATTATTACATAATTAATAATTAAAGAGTATGATCATCATAACAAAACTAATCGTTGGATATTTTAATATGATTTATTGGAATTGAACTTTAAAATAATTTATTTGTCATATGTGCAAAAAAGATATAAGATATTAAACAAAATTTTATTATATAATAAAATTTTATTATTATTTTGAATAGGATTATAAGCAATAAAAAAAAAATTTTTTTTTTTCTTTTTTGTGGAATCATATTATTTAAAGTTTTTACAGTTTAAATAAAATAAAAACAATAAATATTATAATAATAATAATAATATTATAAATAAGGAATAAATTATTAATAGTAATAAAAATAATTATAATAATAAAGCAATAAAAGAAAATAAAACAAAATTAAATAAAATTATTCATAAAGTAACAATATCTATCTATCTTTCTAATAATACTAAAAAATAAAAAAATATATAAAATAAATTAAAGTACTTTTTGAAACATCTTTATTTTTTTTGATAATCCATAAGTTTCATTATTTAATTATATAATATATTAACAATATAGAAGAAGAAGAAGAAGAAAAAAGAAAAATAAACTGAGAAATAATATTGTCATAACAATTTCGATATATAAATAAAAATAAAACTACTATTTCTTAATATCATAAACAAATTATTTTTATAAAAAAAATATTAAAGATATAAAATGGCAGTAAAAAAAAAGGATAAGAATCAAAAAAAATCAAAAAATAAAAAAGAATTAAAAAATGATATGAAATCAGAATTGGATAAAATACGGAATCCTACTATGGAAAAATTGTATGAAGCTTTATATTATTTTTTATACTAATATTATATATATATATAAAGAAACAACAATAACATTGACAACATTCATAATAATAAGAATATAATAATAATAATAGTAGTAGTAATTAATATTATATAAAACATTCATATTATTTAACCTTTATTATTATTGAAATACCTTTTTTAATTTATAATTTTTTTTCCTTTTAATAATTATATTTTCAAAAAAAAAAAAAGATATGAAACGGCTTCGAAAGAGAATGAACAGTATAAAATTAGAATTGAAAATTTAATAAGAACTATTGATAATTTACAAGAAAAATGTAGATCCCAAGATAATGATGCTGTATGTGTATAATTTTAGGTTGAAGAAAGAAGTACTAATAATCAATAGATATATATATTAATCAAAAATATTATTATTATTATTTTTTTTACTATATTATATTATATTATATTATATGTTATATTTTATGATAATATTTATATAATATTTGAATATCTAAAGCTAGAAGTTATATCAACATTACAAAGAGAAACAGAAACAAAGGATACAAAAATAAAATTATTAGAAGGTCAAATGGATAATGAACGTGAAAATTCTAGATTAGAAAAAGAATCTATTATTAAAGATTATGAAAGTCAATTAGCTGGTATTTATATAAATATATATATTTAATATAGAAATAATTTTGATATTTACCATTGCTATTTATATACAATACAATATTTATATATCACTATTTGTACATATTAACCATAAAATTTTTATTGTTTTATTTTTTTTTTTAAATAAATAATAATAATAAAAAAATAATGATAATAAAATGAAAAAGATATAAGAGAAAATTTAAAGGAAAAAGAAATTTCATTAAAAGTTATTAAAGATGAATTTAATGTTTTGAAAGATTTTAGAGTATGTATAAAAATAAAACATAATCAAGAATATTTTTTTTTTTAAACAAATGTAATAATGATAATAATAATAATAATAATGTCATATATATATATATATATTTTTTTTTTTTTTTTTTTTTTTTTTTTTTTTTTTTTTTTAAATTTTTAATAAATATTAAAAATAATTTGTGTTAATTAGAGGAAAAGACGTGAATTAATGCAAGAATTAGAAAGAAAAAATAATGATATGATTGAAATTGAAAAAACAAATAAAGAAAAAATTGAAAGATTAGAAAAAAAATTTTTTGAAGAAAAAGTTAGACTTCAAAAGGAAACTAATAAGAAATTGGCTGAATTAGCATCTAAAGCTCATCAAGTAATATATCTTTTTTTTCTTTGTTTTTTTTTTTTTTGTTTTAATAATAATAATAGTAATAATAATCATAATAATAATAATAATTAGTAAATAAATAAATAAATCTGAATTATAGTAATATTAATAATGATTATTATTTAATTATATTGAATAAAAAAAAATAAAAAACAAAATAAAATAAAAATAAAGGAAGCTATATTAAATTTAAAACAAACTACAAAAGAAGTATATAAAGAAAATTTAAGAATGGCAGATGCTTTAAGGTATCATGTTATGGAAGGTGAAGATTTACAAAAATTAAATAATCAATTATCAATAACAAATAAACAATTAATAGAAGAAAAGGATTTAAATTCAATTATTATTAAAGAAAAAATTATGCAATCCAAAAAACAGAATGATAAAGTATATATATCTATATATAATACTTATTTTTTTATTTTTTATTTTTAAATAAAAAATTTCAATTTTTAATATATTTTATATTAATATATATATATTAATATTCCTATATATTATCAATATTTAACATATATTTATATTAAATATTATTTTTTTTTTATAATTATTATAATGAAAAAAAATAATAATAATAATAATAAAAAAAGATTAAAGAATTACAAAATAAAGTAATGTCAATGGAATATACATTAAGTCATATTGTAAGGGAATTTGATCAAGAAAAAGAAATTATAAGTAAATTAGCTAAAAAAGAAATTGATAAAGTAAGATATACTGTAGATACTTTAAAAAGTGAATTAAATATAAGAATTAGACAAATGAAACAAATCAAGGTATATATATAAATATATATATATATAGAAAGAGAGAGAGAATAAAAATAATAGCTTTATTTTTATATATATATAGAGAGAGAATAAAAATAAAATAATAAATTTGAAAATAAAAATAAGAAAAAATAAAAATTCATAATTTATATCTATTAAAAAACAAGAAAAGAAAAAAAAAAACATTTATTTATATTATTATATATAATATATCTATTATATTAGAGAATTGCACAACATATTTTAGATCAGAGAACAGATTTAGAAACATTTTTTATGGATGCATTAGAACATGTTAGACTTGAAATTTGTAGAGAAAAAGAAGAAAAACGTAAACGTGAAGCCGAAGAATATAATAAAAAAATTAGAAGTGTAATAATATAAAAAATATCATGATTATAAAATTATATTTATATTTTCTTTTTTTTTTTTTTTTTTTTTTTTTTTTTTAAAAATATATATATATAAAGAAAGATACTTTTTTATATATTTGTAATTTAATTTAAATATTATTAATTTAATTATCATTATATATATATATATATATATATTATTTTTTTGAAAAATTATAAAATGTTAAAATATTATATATATATACAAATCAATATAAATGTCTAAATAATAAATATAAATAATTTCAATAATAATATTAATAATAATAATAATAAATAGGTATTAAATCCAAAGAAAAATTCAACAGACGATAGCGAAGAAGAACTTGAAGAAGTAAAAGAAAAACCAAAACCTGTTAAAGTAGATATTACTCAATTATCATGGAAGGATAAAGAAAGAGTATTACGTGTTCTTTTTGCAAAAATGAATGGTATAGCTATGCAAGGTAGTGATGGTGATGAAGAAAATAAAATTAGTGGAGATGATTATCAATTAAATGAAAATGTGAGACCAGGTGAAGGTGAAGGTGAAGAATCAGAAGAATCAGAATCAGAAGAATCAGGTGAAGAAGAATCTGAAGAATCTGAAGAAGGATCGGAAGAAGAAGGAGGAGAAGAAGGAGAAGAAAAAGAAGAAGAAGAAGAAGATGAAGATAATATATTAGAATTAATTGAAGAAGAAGAACCTTTAAATAAAGAAAAAGAAGAAGAAGATAGAACAATGATTGAAAGAATAAAACAACAACAACAACAACAAAAAGAAAATAAAATGAAACAAAGTAATGAAGAAGTATCTAAATTAAATAATGATTCAATACGAAATCCTCATCCACCATTAGAAGAACCTTTAAATAAAGAAATGAGTAGAAATAAAAAAAGAAGTAATAGTAGTATCAATACCAATACCAATAATAATAATAATAATAATGAAGATAATAATAATAATTTAAATAATGATAATAAAGTAACTGATACCTCTCCAGATACAGAACTTATAGAAAATGAATCAGATGATGAACAATATATAGCATCAGCCAAAGAAATAATGAAATCAGATGAAAGTCTTGAAAAATATATAGAAGATGAAATGGAAAATTGTCAAAAATCTGAAGAAGAATTAAGAGCTCAATCAAAAGAATCATTTGATGAATTTTTAAAAAGAAGTTTAAGTAATATGAATAATGAAAATGAAAATGAAAATGAAAATCAAGTAGAAGATATTAATAATGCTAATATTAATACAGATGAAACTAATGAGAATGAAAATTAGTTATTACAGAAAAATAAGAATTTTTTTTGAATTTGTAATATATAATAATCAAAAGGACAACATTAATAACATTAATAACATTAAAAATTATTAATTTTTAAAAAAAAAATTCAAAAAAAAACAAAAACAAAGGATAAACTGAAAAAAAACAAAATTAAAAAAAAAAAAAAAAAAAAAACACTAATAATCATTTTAAATAAAGTTATCATTAATCAATTAATAATTTTTTTACTTTTTGATATAATTAAAATATTTAACAATATAATTAATATAATTAATATGAATATATATATAAACATATTAATATTAATATATATTAACAATATTTTTATTAAATACTGACTTATTACTATTCTTTACTTTTACCTTGTAAATATTAAAAAAAAGACTAATACAATTAATATATCATTTAATATAATCCAATTTATAGATTTTCTAATTTTTTATTAAAAAAAATATATTTAACAATATAAAAAAAAATTAAAATGATGATACCATATATATTAATATAATAAAAAATAAAAATAAAAAAAAATAAATGAAAAATAAATGATTCCATTTATTTTATATATAAAAAAAATGTAAAAAATAAAATATAATTAAAAATACAAAATAAAATACGATTAAAACATATATTATAAATTAAAGAATTTTTATTATAGAAAGTATATGATATTAAGCTTAATTTTTTTTTCTTTTCATGTTAGTACCCTCTAGCTAGACAATTCATATTATTTATAATAATCTATGTCAATATATATATATTATATATATTGTGAGTAATATTTAAACATGTATTAAATTATGTAATATTCATTATTATTATTATTATTATTATTGAAAGAATATTTCTATTAACAAAAAGGAATTAAGTAGAATATATATCATATATATATTATTATTACTAATAATTTATATATACTTTATAATAATATTAAAAAAAAAATAATTATTATCATTATTTATATTAATTATTATTAAATTAATTATATAAATAAATTTTTTAATAAATAAATTTAATAAATAAAAAAACCATGTCTTACAAATATTAAATAATTAATTATCCGTGTTTTTTTTTTTTTTACATAAATTTTCATAAACTTTATTTTTTAT